>JAAEAF010012330.1:0-22742 GCA_011037195.1 Triatoma infestans | reverse complement strand
TTGTCATATTCTTATTTTGCATAAACAAATATAGAATGAATTTATAAAACAAAGTTACCCCTCGATCGCTTTTAATTTTGTCGTAGCAATTTTTTAAACAAGATGGCGTTATAATTTGAAATATTAGTAATATTACGCCATTATTGGGAAATAAAGTTTTCAGCCGCCGAAACTACTCGTTTAGTACGGGAATTAGAAGAGGAGGATGATCTTTCTGAACGGACAGTGTTAGGTGGTTTGAGAAATTTAATACCGGTGGCATTAGTCATGAGAGCATAGCCAGTTCGGGGCGAAAATCATCATTCCATGATGAAGCTGTACGTGGAGGCTGACCCGACCAAAAGTAATTGGGAGTTGGCAGCAGTAGTCGAAGGATCCCAATCCACCGTAAATCGTGGGCTGCATTAGTGTATCGTTCAGCTAGAGTGGTTCCGTATGTGTTGACCGCTGAACAAGCTCAGGGGCGAGTAGAAATTTGTCAAAATCTTTTGGGAACTCCAAATGACCATCGGTTCATCAAAAGGATTGTCACTTGCGATGAAAAATGGATATACTGGAGAATCCCTAAGATCAAGGAAGAATAGTTATGCTGCTCTACCAGTGCTAAACAGGGTCAATTTGAAAAAAACAATGCTTTCTGTTTTTTGGAATTATGAAGGCGTAATTCATTATGAGTTCATTCCCGAAGGTCAGTCTACTGATTCGGAACTTTATAGCGAGCAGTTAGAAAGGATGTACGTTGTTTTGGCCCAGCGATTACCCAGAGTTAGTTAATAGAAATAAAGTTTTGTTTCAACAAGTTAACGCTCGACCACACACTTCTCGTTATACCAAACAAAAAATTTCATAATTACAAGGGATTGAGCTTCTCTCCCACCCTGCTTATAGTCCGGACCTTGTACCTTCTGATTACCATCTTTTCCGGTCATTGGCGCACTATCTTCAAGGAAAAACCTTTAATTCTCTGGACGAGGTTCAAAATGGAGTTGCGGAATTCTTCCATTCAAAACCCAAAGAGTGGTATTGCAAAGGAATTCGGCAGCTAGCCTCGATATGGAAACCAACCATAGAACACAACGGTATATACTTTGAATATTAAAATAAATTGTTAAATAAAATAAAATTGTTTTTAAACTTGCAAGAAAAACTGTCATTTTCTTATAAATATATTTTATAAGGAGGAAATAATAGATATATAATTTTCATTCGTACAAAACTTTCATGTTTACTTTCTCTTACTCCTAAGTAAGAGGAAGTATTGTAATCGTGTCAAATTTTCGATATCGAGTTTTCACCGGAAATATCCGTTTTGAGGTCCCCTGAGTCCAAAAAAGTGGTTTTTAGCAAATGGTCTGTGCGTGTGTCTGTATGTATGTATGTATGTATGTATGTATGTGAACAGCGTAGCTCATAAATGAAAAATCGCAGAAAGTTCAAACTTGATATTCCGTTTCGGTATCACTATGTGATCTGACAGTATGTTATCTGTCAAAATTCCTCAACCGGAAGTGCCACTTTACTAAGTGTTTTTTTCACTTTTTTGAAATTTTCTCAAAAATGGCTCCGACGATTTCTTTAAACTTTGTATATCAACTTCACATGGAAAGATCTACAATTCTTATTTGAAACATTTCTCTGGGAAAATGCATATAAGGGCACTTTTGGGGGATGGGTGGGGGTAGGTTGTCCTCTAAAGTGCAATTTCAGTTTATTAGACAATTCTGTCATCTAAATAATGTTAATTAGAATTAAATATGTTGTTGAAATCCGAGTTTGAAAAAAAATCAAATAACCGGAAGTGCGTTTGTTTATGTGTTTTTTCACTTTTTTGCAATTTTTTTAGAACTAGGAGTAAGAGAAAGTTGTGTGATTGTTTCACACCAATTTTAAAACTTGTCCTTTTTGTACAGAAAACCTCCATGGTTATCAAATAAATAATAAATATATATAATAGTTTATTTAAGGATTCATTGGTGTGGTGACTGTGTGAACTGGGCCAATTAAATATTATAAAGTCATAATTACCACAGTAATGAGTAGCAATAGTTAAACGACTACAATTATTAGGCTAAGCACTATTTCGTGTAGTAATTATAATACAATGCATGTTTGTTTTACACAGATGGATATAGTTTATTTTAATTGTTGAATATGTGGATGGGTAGATAACATCTGGTATTTTATCCGCCGTAGCATGCATATTGATTTTCTTCCTGACCGGTTTTGGATTTTCATCCGTCAGAGCAAATTCACCAAGTTCGTGTAGAGAGTTCATTTCAACGTAATGTTTCTTGTTACCTTCACACTTGTTGGTTTCTTGGTCGTATATAATTATGTGGGGAGGGTATAAGATTATGTTACTATGCGTGCGTGTGTATGTGTGTGTTTTTAATATTTATTTTAATTATTTCAATTTATTTTCATTCTTTATTTCTTTGTAAATTTTATGCTGTTATATAAGTAATGAGTATTTATCAAACTTTGTTGGAGAATCTAACTTATTATTGCTTGATAGCTAATCTTTTGGTTCAATTAGTATATTAATTCTTGTTCAACATTAGGAGACTTTTAATGGCTGGGAATTGGTGATTCGAATAACAAGCCTCATTTAACTTAAAACATTTTTTTCAACAATATTTATTAGAAATTGGGATATTTACATTTATTACTTAGTATAATGAGAGATATATTATTGAGTTAGCGAATAAATGAACGAGTATATTGGTCGAATTTTTGATGAATTCATTGTGCATTGTGTTTTATTAATCTCTTAGATTCTGGGTAAAGGTTTAAAAAGTAATGATTTAGAGGTTCCTCAAAGAAAGTATCAATTTTTAATATTTAGGGTATTTGTTGCAAATATTTTTACAAAAGTTGAGCTTTAATGGGCCAAAGTAAGTATAATAAAAATAATTTTAGTTTTGCAGAAAAAAAATCATCTGGTGACAGAAATGATAAGTATTCTGATAATAATAATGAGGTCATAAGAGATAGCTGGCTTGAGACAATAAGAGTCTGAATATGCAGCGAGCGGCCAAGATTGTTAAAATCAAGGATACTAATATAGACATCCATAATACTACTACTGATTTAATAGTAATAATAATAAAATTAATAATGAAGTATCTATGAATACAGATGGTGCGAACTAGACGAGCTTGTATAAGTCTGCGGTCCCTATATTTTACATGTACAAAGATCGGGAAGAAAATGTGAGCAACATCCATCGAATCCAGTAAATGGATACATACAGAGGACAACAGCTATTCAACTGATATAGTTGATATCAGAGCTGTTGATAAAAATCGAATGAATATTATAATATAAACACCTGTAGCGATTAGTTATCTAATTAACCATAGCGGTTTGATAAAACGAAACTTGAAGGTCTAGATTCCCTTTATTTCGAATTTATTCAAAGGGTGGCATTAGAGGAATCATTTCCAGAGAAGGAAACATTACACCAACTTCGAAATAAAATTTCGGTTATAAAGGTAGAAAGAGTATATACAAGTAAAATAGGCTTCTTGACTTTTGATAGACAGAAACTTCTAAGGCGCGTCACTTTGTATTCAGAGTAGAGCCTTATACCTACCTATTCCTCAAGGAGGAATTTCTCCAATCTAGACATTCAAGCACTGAGTATAGCGGGCAAACAAGGTGCAGTACTGGACTGCATAAAGCAAATCAGTGCGATATGAATAAAATAGAGTGCATTAATGCCATGGGAATTACCTCGCAACAGATGCGAAAATGAAATAGAAAAGGAAATGCTAATAGCTAAAGAAATGAAATAAAAAAACAAATGAAATAGCTAAGGAATGCAACTTTTGTTGGTTACGCTTATTTAGAAATAACTATAAGCAACAGGTTTGAAGATCTCACCGAGGAAGGATTTCTTCGTACCACCAGGTTTCTCGAATTGTATTGAAATTTAGAAGCCCAAAACGATAATAAAAAAATCATTTTTTAAGTCAGAACCTATTCCTAGTGTGATATATCTGACTCATTAAACTGTTTAATAGAGTTGATACTTTATGACATTAAGTCATATATGAGTATTTCTTAGTGTGTTTTGTCAAAGTACAACCTAAGGATAACGGACGACTCAGAAGTTGTGATAGAGGTTTGGTTATAATATAGAGGGGGAAAGTTAATTTTCGAAATATATAGTTAACAAACTACTGGTTTATTATTATTCTAATTTTGTAATAACATTTTTCAAGTTTTGAGAGTGGTTTTACATGTACTTTCTGGATCAGTATCGGAAAGAGAATTGGATCGGATGAGGCCGCAATGTTTTCGCCGTATTTGTGCATCGTCTCCTTTCGCACTTTTGGCAGCATGGGGTCTTCTTTACACTAACCCATAACATCTTCAGTACATTCTTGAAAGAGATTGGTTCATTGACTATTTCGTTGAATTTAGCGATGTTTTCTAGCGGTAGTCCCCAAAGAGACCATCTGTTGACCAATCAAGGATGTTCTTCATTCGATGGATTCAGATCCCGGCTCACAAACGGCTAATATTTGATGGTTACAAAGAGGAATGGACGAACAATATTTAATCACATAGCTCTTGGGTTTGCAAAGGCTGTGTTTCAGACTTGTGACCAAAACAATACCAAAGTCGCGGGGCCTACCATCAACTTAGCCATAATTAAACAATTGCTTAGTGTCTCTGAACGAGAAGAGCTAATATGAACCGTGATTTTCTTTATCTTGACTCCCAAGTGATCTCTTAAATAGTAAGTTGGAGATTACGGCAACAAGCAGATACTATTTTGGACTACTCTAAAAACACCTTCATTTTTTTTTCACTCAAATTTCCATTTTATGGATCATATATAGAAATTCAGGACTTTGTTAAGTGACTGGAAAATGATCTGTTAAGATATGATCCTGGATTCTTAGGAAAAAAAAACTTGGAAGCTTATCGCATAATTGTTACAGAGAAGCTAATAGTGATTAGGAAGATATATATCTGGAGTTTCAATTAAGTTAAGCCGGTTTAATATTTGCTTATTAGTGGTCCTGCGTTCACCACAATACCTGCTGATTATCTCCCACCTTAAGCTTAGAAGGCTTAACGCTTTGGCTCGGAGGGGTAAGGTGCGTCTCTATTGGATTTCCGGACATGCGGGAATAGAGGGCAATGAGAGGGCGGATCAGTTGGCTAGGGAGGGATCATCATTACCATTTTGCGGTCCTGAACCAGCCCTTGCCGTCACTAAGAGGTTTCGCAACAAGCAGATTAGACTTAGGGAGGCGAGAGTCTTGGGGAAATGCTGGGGGACACGCAGGGGTGCCTCCAAGCTAAAATATTTATAAAAGGAATTAAGCAGGGAATTTTGGAGCTCCTGAGGACCTTGATGGGGTAGTGACTGGACACACTTGGGTGTCTAGTCACTTGTTTAACATAGGGAGAACGTCTAGTCCCCTTTGTCAGAATTGCGATGACGGAGTCAGGGAAACGGTGTATCACTATTTATGTCGTGTATTTGGGAGGGCACCACTCTCGCAGGATTACCCGAGGCGAGTTGGAGTTAAAGAATATCTTTGGATATTGTAGACTGACCGGTAAGCTACCGGGGAAGATAATTTAAGAGGATGATATGGGGGACATCGGCGGGGGATAAAAGCCCCGATAAAAGCCTAGGCTTAGGTACCACGCCACCAGGCTCCCGGTATAATAATAATAATAATCTCCCATCTTAGGCTTACAAGAAATGGAAAGTGAATGAACAGATAAATTATTAATTTTCGTTTAATTTAATTTAATAATACGATATTTAATATTATCTGGGTTAAAATCAAAAAAATGATTCAGCAATAAAGTTCATTATCGAATACTAAGTTCAAATCGTGACCTCCTTATACAATAGAAATTCATTAGAAAAAGCAGAAAATGATGATAAACTGAGAAAGAAAGATAACAAAAAGTCCATTATTTCCCAGCCAAATTATCCAAAAGTTCATTTTATGAACTTAGTTGTTAGCGTTAATAATTAAGGTCATTTTAATAAAGTCAATCTTCATCTCACTAAACTGGGAGGGAGGCGACAAAAAGCCCCCAATGGACTGACTATTTTTTGTTGTATGTAGTTGGGAAGTACGAGTAGATTAAAATAATAAACTAAAGTACAGTAATGGCAAAAAATACCGTGTTCTTAATTCTCTTACCTAAATTAGTTTTCAAATTTATTTTAGCAAAAGTTTTATTGCTATTAAAACTTATTATTTCTTTAGGATTATTAAAAACAAACAAAAAAACTGGTGTGAAACACTCACACGACCTGCACTTACTGCGAAGCGGGAAATTTTCTGCGCACTTAGAATTCTTATTAGTGTTTAAAACCGTCGGCATTTTTATGGAGAAAATCACTAAAAACTGAAAAACCTATTCAGTAAAGTCGCACTTCCGCTCAACCAACTTTTTTCAAACTCGTGATTTCAACAACTTATTTAATTCTAATTAATATTATTTAGTTGACGGAATTGTATAGCATATTTTTGCAACTGAAATAGCTAGCACATTAGAGGAAAACATAACCCTACCACTCCCCCTTAAAAGTGCCCATAAATGAATTTTCCCAGAGAAATGTTACAAATAAAAGTGTAGCTCTTTGTATGTGTAGTTGATATGTAATGTTTAAAGAAAATCGTTGGAGTCGTCTTGGAAAAAATAACAAAAAAAACTGAAAAACCATTTAGTAAAGTGGCACTTCCGGGATTTTGCCCAAAATCTTCCGTATTGATGCAGTGGTTGTTCCTGAACGGAATACCAAGTTTGAGCTTCCTGCAACTTTTCATTTTTGAGATATTCTGTTCAAATACAGACACAATATAATATACATTTTTGCAGGGTCATCTTTATATTTTCTGTGCAATCGAATCCCCAACCTTCTGCTTTCTAGAACACGGAAGTAAAGGCGCGTTCTCACGAGTCAAGTTTAGTTGATCGATTTTAGTTGATCAACAGAAGTTGAATGAAAAACCTAGTGAGAAGCTTTTCTTTCAATAAAGTTGATCAACTTTTTAGTGGATCAACAAAAGTTTGACCGAGTCAAACTTTATCGTTCAAGTATGACGTATCTTTCAGTTGAACCCGCCATCTTTTAAGTATTGACAAGTGTGAACCTCCGAATCGCCCAATTGGCCTCTCAGTTTGCTTTCAACTCATAGAATGCTCCGGGTCGTTATTGAAACGGTTTGATCGATTTCAGTTAAAACGTACGAACCAAAACTGATACAAGTCGCATTCAACTTTTGCTGATCAACTGTAATCGGACAACTAAACTTGACTCGTGAGAACGCGCCTTAACGAAAACAGTCCTAATTATTGAAGCAATCAGAATACTAGACTGCCAATTTACAATAGTGTGTACAATTATTCTAAAATGGATTTGTAAATAAAATAATAAAATAAATAATCCTATGGCGCAATAGCCCGTGAAAGGCCAAGGCTTGCCACAGGCGATTTGTATTTGGGGGTGTCTGGTAGCGCGGCTGGTTTTCTAGCCTTTTACTTCCGGCCTTCGCTACCTAGGTGCGTTTCCAACTGTAGCTTCCTACTTTTTCTCAAGATGCTGGTCAACACAGACTTTATCCTCACGGGAATCAAACCACGAATATAAGATTTGGTGCTTTTAAATAAATTGGGATTTCTTTTATTTACTGTAAAAATTCTCATGTATTTAATGTTTTAATATATTGGAAATATGTAATAAAATATAAGTTTTTTTTTTATAGCCACTCTAGGAAACCGTTCTCAGTTGTGGTGACGGTAGCTTCTGTTTGGGTTTGACAGCACTTACCTACATCATTGCTTATAAATAAGATATGCGATACCTTAAGTGATTAATGCCAAATTCCATATTAAAAGTGCAAAAATGGAACTTGCAGATAAATAAGTTTAAAATATTTTTTTTATTTGTGTTATTTTTTTTAATAACTTCATATTATATGGTAGATTAAAAAATAAATAACCAAAATTATTATAACTTCTCTTACTCCTAGTAAGAAGAAGAAGTATTGTGATTGTACCAGATTTTCGAAATTCAATTTTCACCGGAAATAAACGATTAGGGGGGGTCCCCTGATTACGAGCAAAATGTTCCTAGCGAATGGTCTCACTCTCTCTGCAACAGGAAGTTCTCTGTCAAAATTCCACAACCGGATGTACCACGTTTCTGAATATATTTTTCAGGTTTATGCAATTTTTCTCGTTTGAAAACGATTACAACGATTTTCTTTAAACTTATATATTAAACATATTAGAAAGAGTTCAAAAACTTTTATTTGAAACATTTCTCTGAGAAAAATCACGGCTTTTAGGGGAGGATAGTGTTATATTTTCCTCTAGAGTTCTATTTCCGGTTTATTATATGTACAATTCTATCATCTAAACAATATTATAAATGTTACCAATTGATTTTCTAAAAAATTTTTGTTCACTAACAATAAATTTAGAGACCAATAAATTTTGTTGGAGATTTGTTTTTTTTTTAAAGAAAGTTCATTTCAAGAAGTTTCGGAGGATGGCGCTAGTTATGCCTTCCGCAAAAAAATCTGGTGTAAAATATTCACACGACATTTTCATGCTCCTGTTAATTCAATTATACCAAAGTGATAAATTTTTTTTACACTCAAATTTTACATATTTGTGCTAACATAAATACAGGGGCGGGTAGGTGGATAAGTACCTACCTACTAAGCTTGGCAGGTAGAAAACTGATTATATATTCTGGCCCAGTAGAGCGTATCCAAAACACTAAACCATTTGCATATAAAATTTGAAATTTAACTCCCCATATTCAGCACAAAAATCAATTTTTTTTTTTGGAAGGGGAGAAAAATGTTACAAATAAAAATAATAGATACGTTTTGATCTGTGTAGGAAATCATAATAAACCTTTTTCGAGGAAATTAAAAAAAAAAAAAAAAATAATTCAAAAACCCTATTCTGTAAAATTGCATTTCGGGTAAACCGATTAAGTTCATATTTGTAATTCTTTCAAAAATAATCATAGCTTGTACAAAAATATTTTATAATATTGTCAAAAGTTTTTTACTGAATATGCATAAATCAGTGAATTAGGAATGATAATTGTTGATCGATTGAGAAAGTATTTTATTGTCGATGCAAAAAAAAAATAAAACTATGATTCAATTAAAAACTATATGAAATTAAGATTCAATTTAAAATAAAAAATGACAATCAAGAACCATTAAATTAAACAAATACTACTAATATTACTAATACTGGTTTTGACGGAATACACTATGCCATGCTACATCAGTTATACATTGACAGCAAAGAGGCCTTTCTGCAGATAATTAATAATGTTTGGATAAACCACACCAGTAGGGTAGAAATGTATGTTCCAGAACACTTTTCCACCCCCCCGGCCCACTCCCTCGTCAGGCCGAATCGCAGTTTTTGCCCCCCACCACAAGCCGCCCTTCCTCGGCTGCTCTATAGGTGTGCTGATGGGTAGAGTGAGGTGTATATAGCTGTCTTTTTCTATTCAAGGCCAGTTGCATATTGCATTTTAATGTTTATTTTTATCTTTTTTTTTGTTTTGTTTAATTGCCCTGCCCCAGTAATAGTGCATTGTCCCCCACTGACGTCAAAATAGATTAGTTGGCGCACTGGTTGACCTTGTTCAGTTAGAATTTTTAATTTTTATTTTTTTTTTTAGTTCAAATCATCTAAGTAAGAAAGGGTTATATATAAAATTGTACCACCTTTAAGGAAGCTCAGTTAGTAAAATGGCGGTAGAGTGGAAAGAGATATCTGCGAGTGATAATTATATTAGGTTTGTTTCAACATATCCAACCATCACGCTCACCGATTTGGATTTAGTACTAAGTTATATCAATCTGTACAGCGATTTAAAATCTTTAGAAGAATATACTAAAGAATATACTGTTATGGCAGCTAATAAACATGATATAAATTGTGTTTGGTCAAATCCAAAACAAAAAGTTGGACCTGATAATTGTCCTTGTTCACATATTGCTTCTCTAGCACACTGCATTAACAGAGATTTGAATGAGCTGTTCAGCGAATAGTGGGGGAAGTAAATATAGTTGAGAAGTAGTGTGTGACATCCTAGTTTGCGATCATATCTCAAGATGGCAAGTGGTATAGGATTGCAGCTTACAACCTGCTTATCGCTCAACACCAGCAATTCAAAACAATTAGTACAAATATCACTAGTTTTATTAATTATGGGGGAAGGGGACAATGCACTATGACTGGGGCGCGGAGTGACTCTAGAAACAAAACATTAAAATGCAACTGGACTTGAATAGAAAAAGACAGCTATATACACCTCACTCTACCCATCAGCACACCTATAGAGCAGCCGAGGAAGGGCGCTTGTGGTGGGGGGCAAAAACTGCGATTCGGCCTGACGAGGGAGTGGGCCGGGGGGGTGGAAAAGTGTTCTGGAACATACATTTCTACCCTACTCACACCTTTATTAGAAGACTGGTGCACTCACCTAATAATTCCTCTCCTTAAACCTGGCAAAGATCCCAATGATCCTCTGGCATATCGCCCCATTACCTTGTGGCTGGCAACACTGCCATTCAGTACTAGTGTTCGCGCGTTTTACTCACCTCATGTTTTCTCCTAGTTATTACACTCACCTTCTCATACAAGTGTACATGAACCGTCTCTTTATTTATCTCTTAAGTGCAGTATATGTGTATAATTACTGTTTTTACTTTGTACAATTTACTGTTTTTCTAATAAAGGCATACTTTACGTGAATCAGTGGAGTTAAGGTGAATAGTTTCATATATAACCATCACCCCACCAGCATTTCCACATTGGTGAACCTCCATATTGGTGAACCTGACGTGATGAAAACAGAAGAGAAGAACGATTCACCATCAAATGCCGAACAACAACCAATCAAGGCGGAGTTAGCCCATATTTCGGTAAAAATCCCTCCTCTCGGAGAAAAACAGTGGAGGCATGGTTTATGAGAATAGAGGCACAATTTATTACAGCTGGCATCACCTCTGGGGTAACAAAATTTACTTTTTTAGGTTCCTTGGAAGCCTACATCGCCGAAGTAATTTCAGATTTTCTGTGCAAACCCCTTTCAAATACCCCTTTTACAGATTTATAAAACAGATTAATATCAGAGTTTGAAGAATCCGAAGGGCGCAAAATTAACAAATTATTAACAGAAATCGAACTGGGTGATAGAAAGCCATCTCAATTACTTAGAGAAATGAGAACCTTCGCTGGTTCACAAGTCAGCGATGAGTTCTTACGAACTATTTTTATTCAACGTCTCCCCATAACAGTGCGCACTATTTTGGCTTCGTATAACGACACGTTAGATAGCCTAGCCGTAATGGCAGATAAGATAATCGAAGTGTCAATACCCGGCCCTAACATATACGCAGCGCAGGAGAAAACACCTCCTGAAACAAATAACGACAGAATATCTAATTTAGAAAATCAGATTGCACAATTAACTGCGTCAATTAACAGATTAGAGGCAAACACAAGATACAGATCCAGGTCTAAAACTCCTCCACATTGTTCGGAGAGTACATTCTGTTGGTATCACCGGAAGTTTGGGAAAAAAGCAAATAAATGCACGACCCCCTGCAACTATTTAACCGCTCAAAATTCAACTACCAGCAAAGAGGTAAACTCCCATGCTCCCCGTTGACGGCGGCAAGCGATGGGAGCCCTAAATTTAGCCGCCTCTTTGTTCATGACCGCACATCGCGAATAAAATTTCTTATTGATACAGGTGCAGATATATCTGTATTGCCTCCCACATTGCGCGACAAAGTAAAACAGTGCGTAAGGAAGTTATATGCCGCAAACGGTTCAATAATAAATACCTACGGCGAAAAAATATTACACCTAGACTTGGGGCTCAGAAGAAAATTTGTCTGGAATTTTATTGTCGCTGATGTAAGCCTATAATTGGAGCAGATTTGATAAAGAATTTCGGACTCATGATTGATCTGGCTCGACGCAGATTAGTCGATAATGTAACTGGTCTCTCTACCACGTGTGCGATACAACAGGTAGAACATATCGACACTCTACACACAATGCCGTCTAATCAAAAATATGCCCACATTTTAAAGAATTTCCCTCGTTTGTTAAAGAACGACATACATTTTTCTTCTCCTACCACTGATGTTTCACACGTCATAATTACTAATGGCCCTCCTGTAACCGCTAAACCACGGAGACTACCTCCTGACAAGCTGGCAATAGCAAAAACTTCATTCCAGCAAATGCTAGACATGGGAATTTGCAGACCATCGCAGAGTTGTTGGGCCAGTCCCTTGCACCTAGTACCCAGAAAGGATGGATCATGGCGTCCTTGCGGCGACTACAGGGCACTTAATTCGGTCACTCAACCAGATAAATATCCAATACCCAACCTTCAAGATTTCAATTGCCAACTATCAGGAAAAAAAATCTTTTCTAAGATAGATCTAATAAGGGCATACCTCATATACCAGTTCACTCTAATGATGTCCCGAAAACAGCAGTGATAACATTGAGGCACAATCATTCCAATGGGATTACGAAATGCGGCACAATCATTCCAACGTGTTTTAGACAACATTTTACGTGAATTTGACTTCGTCTACGCATACATAGATGATATTCTCGTTGCCTTCACCAATGAAGAAGAACATAACACACATTTAAAACTGCTCTTCTCTCAGCTAAATAAATTCAACATCAACATAAATTTGAACAAATGTCTGTTTGGAGTACCTGAAGTTCCATTCCTAGGTTACCTCATTTCAGAAGATGGTATACGTCCACTTCAGGAAAGAGTTCGAACAATTTTAGATTTCCCGATACCACGCACCATACAAGAACTACGCAGATTCTTAGGCCTCATTAATTTTTATCGTAGGGCTATACCTAAAGCTGCCGAAATTCAAACCAGCCTGACAGATCTCATTAAAGGTGCTAAAATAAATGATAAACGAATAATAGAATGAAACGAAACCCAGACCGAAGCCTTTAATAAACATCAAAATGGCACTTGCTAATTCAACATTATTACATCATCCCATTGCAGATGCCTCATTGAGTTTAATGGTGGACGCATCAGACTACGCTATAGGCGTTTCCCTTCACCAAATTAAGGAAGGCAAACTAGAACCTCTCGCAGTCTTTTCAAAGAAACTGGATGCAACACAACAGAAATACTCAGCTTACGATCGCGAATTGTTAGCAGCCTATTCCGCTGAGAAACATTTTCGATACATGCTGGAAGGAAGCGACTTCCCTATTTACACTGATCACAAGCGTTTAATATATGTCTTTCAGCAGAAACCAGAAAAGGCCTCACCAAAGCAACTGCGGCAGACAACTTTCATTAGTCAGTTCACAACAGACATCCGATACACCCAAGGTCGAGAGAACATAGCCGCTGACGTTTTTGCCGCATCGCCTCTATCACATTACCTTCAACATTTTCAACAGAAGAGATTGCCAAGGCACAAAGTACAGATGACGAACGCTCAAAAACCTAGCGACACACAACAACCATCGGCCAATATCCGCCTATCGCAGCCAGATTTTCTCACACACACATCGATATAGTAGGACCACTGCCACCAGCAAGAGGATTCCGCTACCTAGTGACAATCATTGATCGATTCACACGCTGGGCAGAACCCATTCCAATTAATGACACCACAGCTGAAGCAGTAGCAGAAGCTATTTTGTTCACTTGGATTTCTCGCTTCGGACTTCCACAATATATAACTACTGATCGAGGACGTCAATTCGAATGCCAATTATTCAAATCCCTCACTGAAAGTTTCGGCATTCATCACATTAAAACAACAGCATACCATCCAGCTGCAAATGGCAAGATAGAACGCTGGCATCGTCAGTTGAAGTCCGCTCTCAGAGCACAACTTACTGAAGACTGGATTTCCCGACTCCCGTTTGACCTACAAGTTCTCAGGTCTTACATCATTCCTGGATCAGATGTCACTGCATCAGAAATGACATATGGAAGTTCTATTAAACTCCCAGCCGATATGTTCGAAAACACACAACCAACTACTAATATGGCAACATTTGTACAACAGTTAAAAGAATACATGTCAACATTAAAACCAATACCAGCGCAACATCACACCAACAAAAAACCATTTATTCATCCGCACCTCAAGGATTCCACACATGTTTTTATACTGCATGACGCAACAAGAAAACCTCTTCAACCTGTATATGATGGACCTTATCTAGTGCTGTCCCGGGCCGAAAAGCATTTCGATTTTCAAACACCTCAAGGTAAGCAGACGATTTCGCTTGATTGCTTAAAGTCCGCGTTCCTTCTCAAAGAAGAGAACACATTCACTGACCTAAAACTTGACTGGCTCAGCCATCTTCCTCTCAGATCCGACCTCCACCGTACCCATTCAACACAAGACCACCAGGTCGGGGAGGACAGTTACGTTTCCTAAAAGATTCACCTGAACGTTGTCACTGGGAGGGGAGTGTGTGGCTGGCAACATTGCCATTCAGTAGTAGTGTGGTAATAGGCTTACAAGATAGACTAATACCGGTGTGGCGAGAGGGACAGTCCTGATGCCAACCATCTACTGCTGGATTGTGTATATACCAACAATGGTAGGGATAAAATTTGGAATGTAATCCTAGAAAAAGGAATAGACCTGCCCACTAACCTACATTAATGTTATTAGTGAATGGTGACAGAGATGTGATCACCTACATAAAAAATAATTCAATATTCATTTTAGTAGATTTGATCACTAGACTATATATGGAATAAGTGATTAATCTGCAAGATCAAAAAATCATCAAAAACAACATCAAATGACCAATTTTCCAGTCAAACAAATATTGTGTTTACCAGTAATCTATGTTAATGCCAGCAATCTATATTCGGTCGCTACATTGGCTAGCAACATAATTTTTACATAGCGGAAGGCAGTATTTTCGTTTGGATTTGGAGAAAATCTGAAGGCGCTTGATACTGATTTATATTGTGAAATGGCCATTATTGTCTTGCCATAGTATTTTTGTTCTACAAAACAAAACATAACATGGAGTATTTGATCTTAATCAAGAAGACTTAAATCTAGATCAAGAGACTTCTTATTTCTTTTCATAAGCAGATTTTTTGTTTTTTTTTTTTAAGTAATGATTATTAATTATTAATGCTGCTTATTAAGTAGTTTTTATTAATGCTGCTTATTATTCATCAGTTGGGAGACCAAGCCTTATGATAACTCTCTCACCAGGCCCATGTAGCTGTGTAATAAAAAAAGCCAGGTCCAGAACAAAAATCACACCAGAGAATCTATTAAGAATCATGGGCAATCCGTACTTATGGGACAATAAGTCCGATAAGGGAAAAAGTATAAACTCTCCTAGGCACATTCTATTCCGACGAAAGCTCCTTTCCTGTCTAGAATCGAGCAATCAGTCATAAAAAGTTTCTTCTACACTCACACACTCTAAAAATGTTCTGGCATAGCGGCCAATAAGCAGAGATGTTTTCTTAAACCACAGTGCATAGTGTGAGGATCCAACCAGTTAACATCTTATTATTAGCACTGTCCAAACCCCTTAATGAGCATCGTAGACTGCTGACAACCAACTGAGCTCATTAATAGAGACAAATGATGTGAAGCTGTCCATGTCTAGAAGCTGGACAGATCTGTGCCCAGAAACATGCTACTAGCAGATTGGGGTCCAATGAAGATGAAAGAGGCCGCCGTCCATTTGGCTAAATACTCCAATCCTCAGGTTTTTCACGACAATGAACGTACATTAATTACTCGTTATTAAATACTCGTTTATTAATACTAATAAGGGGTGTGAACTGTTGAGCATTTTGACGTACAATTTCTTTAAACTAGAAAATAAAAGTAAGTTCTTAGCTGGAGGCAATACTTCCATGGAGGTAAAAGGAAGTGACGAAATTAGAAGTCTTTGAGAAGATTTGCTCAAGTTACTAAACTTCGAAATACTTCCGGTTGGCTTTGTAAAAGTTCTATATTTTCACAAAACATGATATACCCTAGTAATAATAGCTATCTTTAGAGCATCAAATAAGAATGAAATTGCAGTAAAATGAGAAACTCATTTAATGAGTTTCATTCTAGTGAAGTCACTAATGAGGTGAAGTCATTATCAAATGACAGTTGATATAAAAACATACTAAACAAAGGTTTGTTATATCAGCTTAAAGTATCAGCTATTTTTAGTTTCATCAAAGACTTTACAGTTCATTGTTGCTTTACCCAACACTGAGGTAGTTTATTATTCCTATAATATTCCAGTCTGTATCACCACTCGACCAGTTATAAACCAGTTATAATTTTGATTGAATTAAAATGGAGGGAACCTAAAGTTTCAATAATGTCCTTCGAGTCGCATATTCATTCTTTGCCAGTGATTCCAATTTTTCCTCTTCTTAAAAAAAAGCCATCAGTCACATAGGAAACCTAGATATTTTCAAAATGCTAATAATAATTAATATGCAGAAATATCTGAAATCACAAACAATATCAATGAGGTCCAGCAGGTTTGAGAAAGGAAGACCATCTATCTAAGTCTTCCAATAAAAAAAAAAAGGAAATATGATTTGAGTCTTTTAAGCAAAAATTAAATTGTTTACACACCCTAACAATTTAGTTAGTATGCCAAAAGTCAGTAAATACTAAATCAGTGTGTATTCCAAAAAAAGGAATATCAACCACAGCAATTTTTTTCCATTTCCTTCAGAATTAATCTGTTTATTTTATAGTTTTAATTATTTTTTACTTAAGTTTTATTTATTTGTTGTTATCCACTTTAAGTAATGCGTTATGGACAAGACTTGATTACGCATAACTGAAATTGCAAGAAAGGCAGAATTTTTCCTTCATTAGATAAAATACACAAGAAAATTGTATAAATTGGAGGAGGTCGTATGAGTGTTCCGCAACATTTTTTTTTTAAATGGTAGTTATCAGCGTCCGGCTGCTAGCAAGGTCTACTCAGGAGTGGATTTAGATTTCCTGTTTATCTAGAGATTATTCTCTCAACTAAAACAAACTTACATACAGGAACAAAATGATAGACAAACCTCCAAAAGCATCTTTTTTATTATTCAGAATTTTTTATATTAAATTTAAAGAGTATTTGCGTAATTTATTGCCTTGTGATATCACACTTTTGTTTGCATATTTTGGATAGGTGAAAGTTTACAATTATATTCTCAAATATTTGTTAACAATAAATATTTACCTAACACAAAAAGATAGACACATGTTGTGTTTTTATTGACTTTTCAATCTTAATAGTTCTGTTAATTTTATATTCTCTTTCTAGTATATAGTGAACAGTCTTACACAATGTTTATTCCATATTTTTTTTATACTCGGAAGAGGGAAGTCTTTTCGAAGAAGAAGAAAAGGTTAATCAAATCTCTTTGGGAATCGGATATATCTGCTAGAGAAATTGGACGTCAAATAAAGAGGAGTTTCTTGTCAATGTGTAAATTTTTGAAATTCGGGGAACAGTATGGCGCTCGGCGGTCAACAGGCAGGCCTTCGGCCCTTACGAAACTTGAAAAAGTCTTATTTTCAAGAGCTGCCTCGAACAGTATAACAGAGCTATCTCTGCTCGGGCAATAATTGCAAGTGTTGGTGTCCACACTAATGTGAAAAATGTAAGGAACATTTTAAAGAAGCAAGATACGTTGGTTAGGAAAAAATTAAGGATGAAAGCAGTCTTCAATTTCGGCGACTAAATTTTGCTCGAGAACGCTTTTCGTGGGTCGGAGAATGGAATAAAGTGATTTTTCTGAACGAAAACAAAATTACTTTAGATGACCGTGATGGATTCCGATATTATTGCCATGACTTAAGGAAAGTAGAAAAAGTTTTGTCTAGATGACAAATGGGTGGCGGGTCCATAATGGTGTGGGCATCCACAGGCTACCAAAACAAATGCGAAATAACTTTTCTTTCTCGTAGAGTTAATGCAAAAACATATTGGAAGAAGCGAAAAATGAGTTTCTCGGGATGGCTGGTGATTATAAATTATATTTCTCAGCAGGACAACGTTCCTGTTCATGATGCCACAACAACAAAAAGGTGGTTCGAAGACAATAATATTGAAGCTCTTGCTTGGCCTGCTTCTCCAGACCTAAATATAATTGAAAATCTATGGGGAATTCTACCGAGGAAGGTCTACGACAGTTCAACAATGTCCAATAATTAAAAATCGCTATTTTCTCATCTTGGGAAGAAATCGGGGTGAGAAGAAATTCAAAATTTATACACAAGTCTTCCTAATTTTTTTTTTTTTATCGGGGGGGCCAACGCACTGCAACCTTGATCAGGTCTATTGTGCTATGCCCCCTGGGTGCCACAGGCCTGTCCATACCACCCGAACGGATGTCCAATTGAATATCCGTTCTACAATACCTCCATCAGGTTAAGATCCCCGAGGAATCCTAATACCCTGACGGGCTCTAGAGAGGGTATGTCCCCCTCCTCCACCTGGTAGCTGCACAGGTTCCTAAACCTTCTCTGAGTGGCAGCCTCGCAGTCTGTTAGGAGATGTATTGGAGTTTCCTCCAACTCCCCACAGAATCTGCATGAGCTGTCACTTTCCAAGCCCAGCTTCACCAGGTGTCCTCTAAGTCGGCAATGCCCCGTGAGGAAACCCGTAAGTACGCGGAGCTTGTTCTTACTCAATCCAATGCAGGCCTCCGACCTCCGTTGGTTATAATTTCCCAAGCAGATCTTGGCCTCTGCCGCAACCCGGGGAGGGAGTACCAGAGTTGAGATCTCTTCGTCTCCTCCTCCTTCCTAAGTTCCTCTAACAGAAACTGGTCGCTAATCCCACAAAAAGGTTCCGGCCCCAGAAGTGGGGTCGTAGCGCCTATCTTGGCCGGGCGTCGGCCATCTCATTCCCTTCAATGCCAACATGCCCCGGCACCCACCAGAGTGCAACTTTGTTCCTGCTGCCCAGATCGTTAAGTTTATCTAGGCATTCCCAAACCATTTTAGAGTTAATGACTGGTGCACCCAGAGCTCCAATGGCTGCTTGACTATCAGAAAGGATTACAATCTCCTGATTGCTGTATCCCCTATCGAGGTTGAATTGAACACATCTTCCGATAGCGTATATCTCCGCCTGGAAGATGCTGGGAAATTTACCCATGGGTTCCGAGTGCTTGATCCTTGGACGAACCACCCCCGCCCCAGTCCCCTTCCCCATCAGTATACCATTTAATGGCATGTTCCTTGATGCCCAACAGAGCGGATCCCTCCCTCCACACACTCTTGGACCCTAGCTTCGACGAAAAATTTTTAGTGAAGCTGTACCTCTTACCTATACCGTCCCTAGGGAGGTGCCAGATGGGGGAGCCCAAAGGTGAGAACACCAACTCTCTAGCCCCAGCCCTTCCCCCCTCCTGCACCACCCCTAGAGATCCTAAGAAGAGCCCCCTTCGCCACCCTTTCCACCACTAGATGCAAAGGTGACAGATTGAGGATAACCTCCATCCCGGCGGTGAGGCAAGTCCTCATAGCCCCCGTCATGCATAAGCATGCGAGCCGCTGTACCTTGTCAAGAGTTCTCCTGACCGATACTACTTTGGTTTTCCTAAACCATGCCACTGCGCCATAGGTGATAACTGGTCTCACCATCATGGTGTACATCCACCGTAGGACTTTCTCGGGGGGGCATTCCAGGATTTCCCGCCATCCTCCTACATATCATGAGGGCGCCAGTGGCCTTAAAGTCTTCCTAATAGAATGTTCGAAGTGATACACAACAGAGGAGGGTCAACAGAATATTAAGCAGAAGTTGATAATTTCAAAGTTGATAATTTTGTCCCACATCAAAGTGATAAGTTTAATTTTTTTACTTTATACAAATTGATATTTTTATCAATTAATCTTATTTTACGGTTTTTTACGGTTTTACGATCGGGAATAAATTTGCCAGTTCTAATCTAGCTTTATGAGTTTGTTATTGTTAAGATAGCCGAGAATATCCATCTAACTTGTTGGGATAACCTATTCATTAGCCTAAAGATATACCTGCCAGGGGGTTTTGTAAGTTGCGACTAAAGGACCACGCTGCACGTGGCATTTCGCCTATTCTTTCCTATTTCAATGCTCTTTCCCTTGGCAGGCACTAATTTCACAACAGGGAGTTATCTATTGAATTTCCTGGACTCCTGGAAACATCACAAACTTTGTCCACTAAAAAAAACATTAAAACCAATCCACCCAATACAGGGACAATATGGTGGAAACGAGGCACTCCAGGTTACGAGGCACACACACATACTGAAACTTTTTTGGGGTGAGGGAGAGGTAAGTGAAGTAAACTTGTTACAATGGGTCGGCCTCCTTATAAAATATTACTAAAAAATGGGCTCTTAACAGATTCTCTTCTGACGATTTTTCAAATTTAGCGTTGGATTTCAATGTGCCGAACTTGGAATCGAAGATATCTTTCGTTATCAAGCCTATATTCTACGACATCTAGTATCAGGCATCTTGTCTGTTCTTTACTAATCCCGAGCTAGTTTCCTGTAATGGATGCAAACTATACACCGTAAGTTCCTTTCATTAATTTCTTAGGAGCGTCATCTATACCGTGGAGACATTGCAACCATTTCCCGAGAGAAAGTGGAAAAAAAAACATCAATTTTCCGCCACAACTTCTTTCCGGTGAATGCCTTTTTGAGTAATCATAAATTCTTACCTTTTCCTATCCTAGTTGTTCTACCTGTTGGTGAGGTAGAGTTCTGTGTTGGTGTACTCATTAATAGGACAGGGTTAATGTAAGAGTGCATTCGGGGGAGCACCAATGAACCCTTGAAGCATAAGTGTCTCCACTTTCTTTCGGAGGCGCCAAGATCTAGGTTAAAATAGAATAGCTACAGAGAGCTGTATTTTTTTTTGAGAATGTCTTCCACAATCCTTACGAAAGTTTATTTAACACATTCCATGCAGAACATGTGTAACAACAACACGGTATTGTATCCATGCTACTGTTATAACTGAGCAGTTGTGGGATGAATGATAATTATAGGGGAGAAAATCAGTGGCTTAGAATCATAATACATAGAGATATTTTACAAGGTACCTTTAATCTTTATCAACAATATGAATTTACAATTAATACATTCATTCAAATTTTTGAAATTAAATTTGTAGTCTCATTAGGGTCCAATTTTTCCTAACCTAGAAAATAACGGACCATATTAACGACCTTAATATTGCTCTGTATATCAGTTTTATTCAAATAAATTATAAGTGTCTTAGCATAAAAAATATATTACTAATTTCACTTATTGAACCACATTTGATATCTTAAATAAAGAAATTTAGTAAGACAAAATCAATTTCAAAATAAATTCATTCTTCAATGGAAAATATATTTTAGAAATTGTATTTAAAAAAAAATCTTCAATTTGACATAGTACATATATTATGTACGTACATACTTCGTTAGTAGATAGATGAAATTTGAAAAGGTAATTAATTAATCATTTAGTAATCTACGTATTATTATTTATTAACAGTACCATGTAAAATAAACATAGTTTATTTCTGAAAATATGTCAAACAAACTTCAAGAAGTTAACACTCCTTCTTTAATGAAATCTTTTATATCATCTTTAACAGTTTCCTTATATTTTCCATTAATAAAAACATTCATATTGACACCAGCTTCTAGATCATCCACATTTTTCAAGTTCTTTTCCACATCAAAAGGTTCATCAGTGTCAGCTGTTGTTACCGCATGCACTGATAACAATACTAAAGCACCAAAATATTTTATAGATTTCATTTCATCCATACATTGTTTTATGGTTGGAATATCAGATACTGGATAATGAAAAAGTTTTAAATTATAGCATAATGCTTTGTGATAAGTGGTTAATAGTTCGTTGTATTTATCGCGTCTAATTGATGGTTGAATGCTGCTATAAATGAAAAAAGTCACATCCCAGGCAAATGAATTATAATGGCATACTTGGAAATCCAAAAATCTGTAAAAAAAAAAAATAAATAAATAAAAATAAGAGAATTAAATATTTTACAACACAATTTAGATTGCATTAATGTTATATAGCATTTGCGAACATTTTAATAACATTTAACATTTTAACATTTTGCGAATATTTTAATAACGTTTCGTATTTGTATCTGTTTTTTTGACTGACCATCTTCTTGCATAATAATTTAGTTTCAACAGTCTTGATATTTTTTTATGAAAATGACTCTTTAAATGTCAGGACAATTTTTTACTTAAAGTTTCCGAACTGAACTGGATTACTCAATGCATTCCTATGAGAGAATATACAATACAGTATGTCCAAGAATTTTGGTAGCTCTTCTTCTGTTACATTTGCTTTAATCCCGTTTATGAACGGAGAAATCAGTTCTAATAAGTGAGTAATATTATATTTTTATACATGAATTCAAGTGAATTAATGACAAGCCCCATGTAACGGCAAGAGAGAGAACACAAGCCCGACCGAGAGAAAACAGACTCTCTCTGGTACTCTCTCACTTAAGCAGGCTTGAGTGGGGAGAATATCAGTATATAAGCCAATGGGAGATCTAGACATCGATCTATCAGATTCTACCATATACATCGCTTCGTGTCATATATCTACTCTACCCCTTTATTCTATAAAATCATTACAAGTCCAGTGCAGTTTGTGT
>JAAEAF010012329.1:0-16638 GCA_011037195.1 Triatoma infestans | reverse complement strand
TTGTTAAATCAATAATTTTGTCTACCATGAATTAATCAAATGTTTTAAATTAATCAAGAAATTTTCTCACTTTAATTTAAGAAAAGATTTCTATTCAATAAAATTTTATAATGAAAATAGAGTTTTCCTGATAATATCAGCTGAGTTTTAAAAACATATAGTCGCCCATTATTGCAGCAAACTAGTTCTATTTCCAGAATACTAAGCTGAATTCTCTAATTGAGTTTATTATATAGTGTTTTACCACTAATGCAAGTTTCAATATTCATTAAAATGTTCACATTATTCTAATTTAACGTCATTTGCATTACTAGAATAATAAGTTTTCAAATGCTAGGGATAATAACTAATGTAAAAATACGGAAATTAATAAAGTTGTTGGTAAATTTATTCAAAATTTATTGTTTTATTATTATCATTACTATTATTAGTAATGGTTGTCCGATGACGTGGGACATAAGTCCCCCAAATAAGCTTCACAAAAAAAAAATTAGTCCGAAACCTCCCCCAGCAATCTACTGGTCTGACTGTAATATCTTAAGATATCCTTAATTGCCAATTCCTCCAAGCATTCCCTTGAGAATGATGCCCTCCTCCAAAATATGGTGAACCTAGTATTGATGAAACAGGGACACTGACCTAAATAGTACGGTGATTATTTCGTCACGATTCTGACACAAAGGTCTACACAACCAGCCTATTTTGTGTAAATCATAACCTAAGCGTGTCCAGTCAATACACTTACAAACATTCTCAATTGTATCCTGCTCAGGGAACGAGGATACTTCAAGTGCCCCTATCAATACTTTTATACTGGGATGTAACAAAAGTCTGTGCGTTTTTTTTTCACTTAATCCTCAACAGTACTTTACTAAAAGTTACTTTACTGAATACCAGTTTACCAAAAGTCTCTTATTAGGTACTTTCAATTTATGCTTGTAACAGCTTCTGGAATCTAGATATTTGGGCGATATTGCGTCACTACTCTGAAAAAAGCTGCTGCCACAAACACCGCTTCCGAAAATAATGAAGTAAAGAGGGAAAGCTCTGTATAGATCTAATTTAGAGAAGGTCTGTAAGCTTCATCCAGGACGCCCTTTCTCCTTAATTCAGCAATTCTGTCAGCAGCTGTAGAGATGGATCCTGGCACCTGCACCAGAAAACCCTTTGGTGAATTAGGCGTGTCCCATTCAACCATAAACTGTCACCTGTGAGCAACCGCCACAAGTTCTCAGAAACTGCCGAAACATCCACGACCCCACAATTTACGCCCCAAGCGGCCCCCTCCCACATCAATTTACGCCCAAGTCTGTAAAACTCTTCTTTAAAACCCAAGCAATTTTCATTTCATCAAACGAATTATTACATGCAACGATAAGTGGGTTTATTTCGTCAACGCACAAACAAAAACAATGGATTAGATCAGGCCAGTAAAAATGATGCTGTAGAACTATGAAGGCGTCATTCATTTTGAGCTAGTTTCTAAAGAGAAACTTGCGATTCAGCCGAACTCTACTCTACTCAGCTAGAACGTGTATCCTCCGTTTTGGCTGCAAATAGAATATTTTGAATTTTGAGCTCCTCCCTCACGCAACTTACAGCCCGGATGGCACCCTCTTTATCACCTTCTGGTCTGTTCCGCGGTCTAATTTTTACATCGTAAAACATTTACAAATACGGAGGAGGTGAAAACGAAATGTTTGGAGTTTTTTGCTGGAATGCCTCAGTTCCACGACACTGCCTCTGCAGGGAAGAGAGAATGCTTTTATCTAAAAGCCATTTTTCAATGGCCTCGTAAGTAGTTTAGGTCAGAGGAACTTGTCAGTGATTCTGAAGTTGAAATAAAAAGGTATAAAGAAAAAAAAGGTGTTAAGGAATTTTGCTTAATTATAGATAAATACCACAGTTTGGAAATTACATTCACTGTTTAGAAATTATATTATTAGGAATACATGTTTAAAAATTAAAGTTTTGTATATCCTGATACCGATACGACCAGGTATGGCGAGCATTGAAAATCTTCCTCCCAAGAACTACAATGTAGGTATATTGGTATAATAAACAAATTAAGAGATAAAACTTTAATGCATATTAGATGTTTATTATTAATTAGTGAGAAGTAAACTAAGTTTCTTGGTGGGCTAGACATTGTGCCAAGTAGCATACCACCCATTCTTCGTTCGACCACACCGGCAGTTTTACGCGTGAAACACAGACGAGATAAAATTCTGGGAAATATTTAGTATATGAACAAAAGTTTTCTTCTATAAAAAAAGTTTAGTGAAAACAAAGATATCAAATAATGACATGATACAATTTAAGAACTTAGAAACTGATAAATTATTGATAACGAATTAAACGATACACATGTAGTGGTTGTAGCCATGGTGTTAGATGCCTGACTCATGCAAGTGGATGAACAGCACTTGGAGCAGCGGAAGTAGACATTGTAAATTCACTATTAGAGAAATGAACACTAGGTATGGAATTAGACAAAACCTCTGTTTTAAAGGATGTCATATCACTAGCAGTCACCTCGGTTATTTTCTTCACTCCGTCATCACTGCCATACTTCAGACCTTGAACAGGACTCCATTCAAAACTATGTGATTGTACTCTGAGACGATCAACGTTCACATAGACCTTTAAATGTGGGTTTCTTCTTTAAATTAAGAAGAGTATATTTTGATACAATTTATATTTATTAATTCTTTCAAAGATGTACATGTTACAATATATTGTAATTATGTTAATTTTTGTACTTATGCATGGCAGTATAGGTACGAGTTAGTCCTGGAATTCAGCTGTAACTAGACGGTCCTTCGATCAAGAGTATAGTCTGCCTGCAATATTTTCATTTTGCTCTAATGTCAAGTAGAAATAAATACCCGTTATTATTATTATTACTACTCTTGTGGTTGTGGATGTTTTCTTTCTCGTCCTTGTAGAAATCTAAAAGGATTCCAAGGGTTTTCCTTCAGTTTGTATTCGTGGCAAATACAACCACACTGTTGAAACTTACACCTCTCCACCCATCCACTGTTTTCCTCCACCACGTTAATCCAATATTAAACTATAGTTTGAGATCAAGAGAGAGAGAGAATTCTTGAGTTCAGAGTTTGGCCGAAGCTATAAATTAAACTAAAGGACAACTTGCTACTTAGGGGACTTTACTAGTTATAGTTTATTTCACTATCTCACTATTTACATAGTTTAGAAATATACAGATACAGAAATAACTAATTGATAATTTAGTCATTTATAAATTCGCAATTCTTGAAAAGTAAATAAACTAAATTAACCATATTTACCAATAAAGTATCAATTAAAATTCAAAGTTAGACTTAAGAACAAAGTTTCGTTTTTATTTTTACTCGCACTGCTGTGAAATAAATAATTGCAATCCTGTCCATTTTACGCAATTGTTTTCGATTTTGAGCTCACCTGACTACAAACAAAGTGATTTTTAGAAAATGGTGTGAAAACGAAAAATCGCAGAAAGTTCAAACTTGTAATTCCGTTTGGATATCAGTATGGCATCCGACAGGAAGTTATCTGCCAAGATTCCTCAACCAGAAGTATTACTTTACTGAATGAATAAATTGCTAATACTTAACTCTGCAGATCCCCTGGTTTCTGTCTTTATGCTTTAAAAAGTTGCGGAGATAGGGCGTCTAATTGAAGTCTGTTGATAGTGCGAGTTAAGACTATTTTTAGGTTCTTAAATTTGTTGTTTACAAATTACTTTACTTTATTAAGCTAAACTATTCTACGCTTTTTCAGAAAGTTACGTCAGAGATATTTTCCGTGATTGCCTGTGAAATGTTATTGGTGTGATGTTGTATGTTTGTAATAGTAGTTGGTGTAGCACGAGCGGCTTAGTAAAGGGGCAAGTATATATGTTTAAGAGAGAAGTATCATAAATAAGAAAGTAGTCACCACTACTTGTAGATTCCTGAAGTGTTCTGCTTCGGTGTCTACAACAAACCGTCTTGAAGGAATGTCTTCTAATTGTTCGTTCAAATCTTCCCCTGTGAGAAGAGGGGTCGATGCTATCAAGGTTCATGAACTCTCCCAGTAACTGTATTTTTCTACCTGGGTTACCCTTTTTGCGAACTAGCTTGCATTTTTCTCATAATTTTGATTATTTTCTTTAAATAAAATAGATATAATTTCTTGCATCCATCACACCTGCTTTTTTTTGTGGTCATCGACGGGTTTCGTGCTTTCGCCCATCATCAGGATGCTTCTTGTCAGTGTGGTAACATAGATTTGCACAGAGCAAATTTAGTTGATATCTAGTTGGTTTGGTTGATATTTAGTTGAATTAGTTGAGTGTATCACCTAAATTTGCTGTGTGCAGATCTATGTCACCACACTGTTTGACAAAAAGCATACTGAAGATGGGCGAACGCCCAAACCGGTCGATTTCCTGACTAGTTGGCAGTGCAGTCGTGCGGTCTGCTATGTTACCACAAAAAGAAGCAAGCTATCCACGGAAAATATCTCTGATGCTTTCCTACTCTGCGGACCCAACCACAACAATTCTACATCTTCTACATCTTCATGAAAATAAGTTTACATCCCCCCATATTTATTTTTTCAGTAGTTCAATTTAACGGATCGTTACCGGGTTTTTTTACTGTTTACTTTCAGTTGATAACCATTTGTATGACCAGTCTGAATACGTGTTTATTGTAAGTGACTTTATTCTCTTATCAAATAAATAACTATTTTCCTTTTTTCTTTTTGGAAATCTTTGAAGAATAAGTGTTTTTCATCACAGTGTCCAATGTACTTGCTACTCATTGGATTTCCAAAGATTTGATTTTACTTGTAAGGGTTTGAGAAGCGAGATACTTGATCAGGCCTAGCTAACCTACAGGTTGTATTTGTAGATAATGTCATGTAGATAAATGTTGATAATGTATAATGTGATTTGTTGTAACCCCGCTAACATTATCGATTATTATAATGATATTACTCAGGGAATAATAATAATAATAAAGTCTCCCCTTAATAATATAATAAAATAATTATTTATCAACCATTTGTGGAAGTATTATGTATTGTTTTATCCAATTTTTACTTTCTCCTACAGGTAACCTAAAGAATCGCACGTCAGTTTTTTTTTAAATTGAGTTTTTAATGGAAATTTTAGTTTCTAGAAGTTCTCTGAGAACTAGTTCTGAGTTCTGAAATTCTCTGATGAAAAAGTGACAGGGGAATTTA
Source organism: Triatoma infestans (assembly GCA_011037195.1). NCBI lineage: Eukaryota > Metazoa > Arthropoda > Insecta > Hemiptera > Reduviidae > Triatoma > Triatoma infestans. The sequence goes on along the minus strand of JAAEAF010012329.1, from coordinate 11,406 downwards.
TTGGTCGAAATCTCTCGAAACACTTTTACAGAATAGATTTTGATTTTTAGTTTTTTAATGCAATTTTCTCGTAAAATGCCTCAAATAGTATACATACACTACATATAGGAATACTTCTCTGGAAAAATTTATTTTGGAAAAATATTAATAAGGTAGGTAGAGACTGTACTAGAGTTCCAAATTGTAAGAAAATCCGATAACTGGAAATGAGACTTTGCAACTCAATGAGAAATAGTTTTTTGAAATTTTCTTGAAAAAGGGTCCAATGATTTGCTTTAAATTTGAATACTGACTTTGCACAAATACTTTCTTAAAATTTTTTCCCGGAAAAATTGATTTTGATTATGGGAAAACCAAGATTTAAAAACATTAAATTGCATCTGCCAATATTTCCTGACTAGATGGCAGCGCTGTCATTTGGTCTATTTTGTTACCACAATTCACTACGTGATCCTAAAACTAGGCGGCTCTCCATATAGTTAAGGGCAAACTATATTATGTTTATTGGAAATTCCAGTTTCAAAGGAAGATTATCTATTAAAATTGTGATATTTGTATATTTTAGGTATGGTGTAGTGACTTGGCTTTATGGCAGTCCTTTAGCGTACCTAGTTTTCCAGAAACCCCCTCCAAAATTAATTTTTCCAAAAAAAAATTGATTTTTTGTTGGGTTCTGGGAAGCAGTCTGAGTTAAAAGAAAGTTTTTAAGCGTGCTTTCGAAAAAAAACTTCGAAAATGTGATGAATGTAGTATGGTATTTCGTTGCTGTTCTGAGTCCCTTGAAGAGTGATATGACTAGTAAGTTACTCTTGCTCGTTCTAAAAGTGGTAAGCTAGTACTGGCTAGCGAGGTAAACCGTACAAGATTGGTGCAGCGACTGTTCTTTGCTCAATAATCCCTAGAAACAGTTTCTACGTGAGAGATTGTTCCATTCCTCCCTTGGTCTAATGGAACCAATTTCCAGCAGATTATCATACAAAAGCTAGGCTCAGTAGTTCTATTTCAATTTATTTATTTTGTATTAGGTACAAAACCTGTTACAATGAGTTCAGTACAAACCATACAAATGAAATATAAACTGTACATATTAAGGTAGTAAACAAAAGTTCTTTAAATGTAAATTTACAAAAACATAATAAATCAAAAAAATAAACAGAAAAAAGTTGCCTTCCAAACAATAATAATGAGATTAAAATATATATTTTACATATACATTTATTGCAGATAGCCACACACCGCACTGGTACAAATGTAAATACCTAATATAGTGTTTTATGTATTAAGGAGTATATTACACTATACAAATAAACTGCTTACTATTTCCACTGTTTTACCTACTATACAAATATATATAAAGGAACTACTAAATAACAATTAATTTCGCGCAATATACCGAAATTTAGAATTACACGTTTTCCAAAAGAGAGGATCTCAGTTTAAATATATTTTTCAAATAGTTATAGATTTTGAACATATTTTGGTTGCTGAAATTATTGATTAATGACAAAAGCTCTGCATTAGGGTTATTTGTTCTTACAATGTGAAGTGGCTGTCTAAATGCTTCGTATGCGGGACAATCTATAAATATATGGATTAAAGTCTCTGGTTCATTACGACTGCATATAGAGCAAGTATTTTTAGGTTTTATTATATGTATTCCGCTGTTTATTTTAAATTTATAAATATAAGGCCCTGACAATCTTGTTTCAGAGAAAACCCTTATAACCCGGAAAGGAATAGTCTTATTTAAATATTGTTGAACAGTGTTATTTATTAGGTTTGAGCTTTCCCAGAATATGTTATATGGATTTCTAAATACTTTATTTAAATCAGTTGCAATCAGGTGTTGCTTATATCTCTCTAGAATTATTTTAACATTGATCTTAAGGGATAAACATTGTAAACCCCCTAGATCTTCCAAATTTACTTCCTTTAAACACTCAACCACTTGTAAATACCAGTTATATCTTACAGCATTCGGGTAAGCTATACTTAAGACGATCAACCTTTGCAAACAAATTTTAACATAGTTACTGTCACTTAAACAGTACATTTTGTGTAGCCAGCCTAACGTTTGTTTTAGAATTTGGAACTTTAAATGAATTTGTTCAGTTTCCAGGCGTATTAAATGATTAGGAGTACCTCTGGGCAGACATAATAGGCGTTTAAAAAAATTTACTTGGATTTTTTCTACTTGATCCAAATGTCTTAAACTCCAAACAGGGGCACAGTAGAGTAAACAGTTTTTCACTAAGCCTTGATACAAGTAAATTTTCGATTGCCAACTTTTGGAGTTGCCTTGAGAGAGGATTCCAATCACACTTCCTACTGCTACATTTGCTTTTGCTATTGCTTTCCTACTCGCTTCATTGAATAGTCCTGATCTACTGAAAGTTAAACCCAAATATTCAAATTCCTTGACAATTTCTATAATTTCACTACCATAGTAAAATTTCCTTTGTTTTTTGGACTCACGGCCATGACCTAGTTTTAAAATTTTTGTTTTTTTAACATTTACTGTAAGTCTGTTATTTTTACAATATAATTGCAATAAATCTAATTTTTGTTTAATATCCGTGTAACAGTCTCCTAATATTAGCAGATCATCGGCGAAGCTAAGAATACCTATCTCATCAGATCCATGAATTCCAATGCCAAATGCACCATTATTTTTGAAAAAGTTATCTATATCGCATATGAATAGGTTGAATAATAATGAACTTATATTTTCACCTTGAATAATTCCTTTAGAGATATTAAATGCTGAAGTCATAGTAGAACCTGATTTAATTTTCACTGTAGCCAAAGAGTACAATTTACGAATTAGTCTAAACAGTTTACCACTCAAGCCAAAGCTCATTAATTTAGACCACAACAGTGAATGATCGAGGCTATCAAACGCTTGTTTAAAGTCTACAAACAGCACATATAATTGTCTCTTACGTAAGCCGTAATGTATCTGTATAATAGAATTCAAGATAAATATGTTGTGCAAACAACCTCTATTTTTTCTGAAGCCGTTTTGACTGTCAGGAAGCAAATTTAGATTACCACACCAATCCTCTAGACGAGAAAGCAATATTCGCGTAAACAACTTGGCAATACAATTTACCAGCCCTATACCTCTGTAATTTTCTGGGTCCGATTTATCTCCTTTTTTAAATAACATGATCATACTTATTTCAGACCAACACTTTGGAATATTTTCACTTTCTAGTATTTTATTAAAAAAGGATTCTAGGTATAACAACCAGTTGGAGGGTAGGTTTTTATAGAAATCGTTGTTGATCATATCCGAACCGGGAGTTTTCCCACTCTTGCATTTTCTTATGGCGAACAGTATTTCTTTGTCACTAATATATTTGTCAAGAGAGGGGTCGCACGTATCAAATAAAGAACTTTTAACTAATGAGACATTGCCATATCGTTCACATAAAAACCGCTCCCAAACATCAATATTTATTGGATTAATATTAAACGCATTACTTCTTTTTAATTTATTAACAGTCTGCCAGAATACCTTAATATTTGCACACTCAGATAGCTGTTTGGATACTAAATTGCTGTATTCTAATTTCTTACATTTCAGAAAATTCCTGTAATTATTTTTATTAGTTATATACAAACGCACCAGTTTAGGATCCATATTTTTCATTTTCATTTTTGTGTAGGACTTTTTAACTAAGATTTTTTTAGCATAACAGTCCGAATCAAACCATGGTTTACGAAATCTATATTCAGTATTATCAGTTTCAGCAATTACTTTCACCATGTTCAATTCATTAGCCACCTCAGTTATAGTATTGATTAAGTTATTATTTAGGTCATCTACAGAGCTGCTTTCAAAATTAATACAAATTTTAGAAGAGAATCTCATTAACTCTAAATAAGAAAGCGAAAGTTCTGAATTCCAATATGGAGAATTGTAACATTTATTGCTTTTTTGTTTTGATTCTTTGCCATAAGAAGAAGGGTTATTAATTATTAATTGCAAATTTAATGGAAAGTGATCCGAGGTAGTGACAGTATCTGAAACCTTTAAATCATTAATATAAACCAGTGAATTGCTATCGGCCCAAATTAAGTCATTAACCGACATACCAAGTGCTGACAAATAGGTAAAATTCGCGGGGTTATCACTAATCGTTCTCCCATTCAATAGTAAGAAAGTCTGCTCTTCCATAAACGACATCAATTTAATTCCTTTTATATTATGAATCTTGTCAAGGCTAGATCTATGTTTGAATAATTGAGAGAGTTCTGCAAACTCATTAATGCATTGGTCCAATAGACCCAATCTACAATTAAAGTCCCCCCCTATAATAAACAAATGATTAATAAATCTGACTTTTAGGTCATCAAGGGTAAGGGCCAATCTTTCTAATACTATGTCAATATCAATATTAGGTTTAAAATATATAGAGCCAATAATTAATGGCGGAGATACATTAACAGAAATAAAAATCCACCATTCACATGAATCAACAACCTCGGTAATAAGATTTATCTTACACATCGTTAATAAGCCGCCACTAGCTCGACCTTTACTTTTATCTTTATGTGCATTGACAGAATAGCAATTGTAGTTGTTGAAGAATGAGGGTGGATTTTTAAATTGGGAAATTAACCATGTTTCAGATAAACAGAGAATGTCAAATTCCATAAAACTATTATAATTGATTAGAAAATTATTAATTCCGTGCACATTCCAAAATGAAATGTTGAAAGTTTTGTTACCAGTGCGTGTGTGGTCGGTATCCTGAGATAAGCCTGAGTCAGCCTCCGTTGAAAGAGTCTGTTGCTGCGATCGCTGCTATTCCGGGCTTGTAAAAACTTTTTTCCTTTTTGCGTTTTGCTTCTCGATACCACTTCCTTCAAATGAGGAAGCTCCTGACTGAGTTTTGAGGTACTTTTTTTCACCACGGATCCACTGAATTGATGATTTCTTCTTTTTGCTTCTATGCTGTCTACTTTTAGAGATACTTCTTGTCTGCATCGCTTCATCTACAACGCTTGTTCCTAACTCATCAGATGAAGAACACTCACTAGATTTGTCTGCCTGGAGCAATTTCAATTGGTTTAAAGTATACGACTGACCATCGACAATCAATTTGTCATACTTGAGAAAGGCTCAGTAGTTCTATTAGCAACCGCATGAAGGCACCACCATTGAGCCTCCTACGTGACCTACTTATTACAATTTTCGGCACGCCTACTATAATTTATTGGCCAATAAGCTTGAACTTTATCAGCCAGAGCGGCTTAATAGTGAGTCACCAGATAAACTTTAAAATTAACTTTTAAATCGAGTTTAACCTTGAAACCAGTAGTTAAATCAACTTCAATCTTGAAAGGTTCATAAAGCTAACTATACTAGCTGAACTACCGTTAAAGCAACCAAAACATTTTAACTACCCATACCATTTTACAAGTAACTCACATTAGCCAACTCTACACCATTCGACATTCATCTTGCTATCAACAATCATCACTCATCGCCATGTATCCTACCCTCCTGTCACTCTACTCTTCTCTCCTTACTCAGTAAAATCGTTTAAATATAGATTATGAGTTAGTGCAGTTCTTGTGTTCTTACTTCAAATTCACCATTTTATCATCAATTGTTGATGCCATTATACATCTTGCGATGTTTTTTTTCTATTACCCATAAAACAGTACAACTGACCATGCCACCCACTAAAAAACTTCCTTTTCTGATTTGAGAAGTCATATTTCCGGTGAAAACTTATTTTAGAAAAATTGTCACGATCGCAGTACTTCCTCTTATGGCGGTGGAGGAAAAGTAAAAATCTTTACGACCCTAAAATCTTATTATTAATATAAATATAGTGAGTGCAAAGAAAGAAAGTATCTTGATTGTTGTGTGAGAGCGAAATCTACTCAAGATGTCAATAAAAGATAGGGGATTTGGAATGGAGTCTTTCTCCCCTCAACTTAGAGAATACAATAATGCATTGGAAGCTATTAAGAGAACTCTATATATATAATAATAACATCGCCCTTTAGCACGAATGATATCATACGAATAGTAGCCAAACGGAGGGGTTTAAAGCCAACTGCAAGAAGAAGCAAGTAAGGGAGTACTGCCCTTCCAAAATATAGCAAGAAGACGAAGAAGAAGAAGTGGCAGAGAGTTTGCTTTAATAACTGCTAACAGCCACTTTCCCTTTTGTTACCACTTAAAACCTAAGAACCAATGGTTTCCGTCTTCCCCTCCTTATTTCTGTTATCGATTCTTATAACAATGAAATAGTGTTGGTGAATGAGTATCAAGTTTTAGTTGGAACACTCCCTCAGGGTGGAAAAAGGAATGGGAAGTGTTTCGATATTGATAATATTGTTCAATAATTACTTTCAACCTTCTGAAGTTCCGTCAGAAAGGATGATAATTTTTCCAGTGTAATCTGGGATCTATTAAACCATTATTCTTGCCCATAATAACGTGTGGTGCATGACTGCTGTTAACTAATAAGGCACGCGTTAACTAATCCACCCACAATTCTAAAAAATATCGCAGGAATACTTTTACAAAGCTTTTAATTATTTGAATGGATAATTATCACTGTACTTCTCGATATGGAAAATACTTATAAATTAAAAATAATAATAGCCAGCCAAACTTGAGGATTTCGATCATTTCATTAGGACCATGATGTCGTCCACCCGCATTCGTATATTGATAGGCTATGGAAAGCGTGAGAAACAGGATTCATAAAAAAATAATGGATGTGTGACGGAGACAAGAGGTTTCATTGCAAACTTAATTTTCTAAGCCGTGGAAAACCATCGTATATCCAAACTATCTGTTGATGTGTAGTTATCTGTACTTCTAACTACACCTAGACATTACACCGCATAGAATCTAACGAAACCTGCTGAGGTTATGTCCCCTCTCACGGTCAAAATGAGCTTATAAGCGAATGTGCACGGAATGGTAGATTTTAGATAAGCAACAAATAAATAACGATATTGAATTTTTGACAGGATGCTTGCAATTTGGAAAACTCCTTTCCGACTGAACGATTTGCGCAGACGATTCAGGATTAGGTAATACCTACGAAGAGCGTAGATTTATGTAGAAAAAGAGGAAGCTATGCAACTGGGTCATGGAGTTTTATGGGTAATAAGCTTTTGGCCAAAATCCATCAACGGAAGTGCGACTTTATCTTGAATCTTTTTTTCATTTTTCTCGAGTTTTCTTGACAACTGCTCCACGATAAATTTTCTCTAAATATCGTATAAAGACGGATGTAAAACTGTAGTATACCTTATACGTATATGTAGGAGGCAGTTGCCTCTTCTTTCTTGTTAGTATATGTGTTGGGGGTTTGAAAATTTAGTATACCTCAATAATATTTTTTTTGAGATTATTTTTTTTTTTGGTTAAACATCCAAACCCGCAAGTAAAAAAAAACATAAAATAGACAGATATATATAAAAAAAAAGGGTCGGTTTTTTTCCTACAATTATCAGATGTCGAATTGAAAAAATGTTTTTCAAAACTTGCGTCTTTAGGAGCTTTCGGCTTCATATTTGGCCTTTTAACTCATCTGAGCTAACATAGCTATCTAGCTATGTTAATCTCAACAACTCTAGATTACCAAGCTAAGCATTTATATTTTATTATCTTTTTCCATTAATATTAAAAAAAAAGGAATGGTAATAAATTATGAGGAAGTTTCTGGCATTTTAATTACGCTTCTCTAGATCTACTATAAAAGTTTACACTGTGATTTAATTATGAACATTAGAGTCATGTTCAACATGGCGTTAGGAATTGATTCCATCATGGCCATTGCAATAAGAGATAAGAGCCATAATACACTACAGTCAGTGGTGCTATCTCTACGGCCGATTCAGTAAACTACATTCATTAATAGTCTGAAGATGGCGATAACAAATAGTTACAACAGAAATTAGATTACATGTTACAGAAATTTTAAAACATATTTAGTGTTGTTTACTTGATGATTTTTAAATCAATAAAATACCTTTGTAATAAATAACATATTTTTATCTATTTTGATTTTTATTTATTGCTCGTAAGAGGAAGTACGGTGATCGTTACAAATATTCGTAATTGAATGTTACAAGGAAATATCTGTTTTGCGGTCGTTTGATTTGATACAGAAAGTGTTTTTTCTGTGTTTTAGAATTTGGTTCACGTATGTGTGTATGTATCAGAATAACTCAAAAACGGTAAAATCGCATATAGCTGAAACTTGATATTTCGTAGTTCCGAGAGTAAAATTTTTGCTAAACGTTTACCGAATGGATTTTTTACTTTACAAATGATGTAGATCGTATCTGCTTCACTCAGGATGAGGTTGTCTGCAGAGCAGATGTCCAGGTTTTATTCTCATACTGATTTTATTCGTCAGCCTTCTCTTTTGACTCTCTTCTTGACTTCCCAGGATTGCCAGGTATACTTTTGTCTGCAATTGGTGGCCTTTTGCTATAAAATCTGCCAGCATTCTGTATTGCATAGGATCAAAATCTTCTGTAGCGATTCGCTAGCTGCCTCTATTGCATGGGATCATAACTTACTTATGCACAGATTTCCTGTTTCGTGGAATTGGCAGTCTTCTGCTGCAAGGACAGCAGACATTCTCCATTGCAAGGGAATCTTGGTCTTCTGCAGTGGATTGGGGGGGGGGGGCTACTGCTGTTCAGAAGGAATTCAACAACTTTTCTAATGTTTTGGCTAATGGCTGAGGAGGAAAGATTGTCAGCTTTCTTATTGCGTCGTTTAATGGAATCTTTGACTCACAAAGTTCGAAAGTTTTCTTAATAGAGAGCAATCGGCTTTCCAGTCGGATGATTCAGCCATTATTCCATCAGCTCGCTTCATTATCAGTCAGCTTACTCTTTTTTAAAGGGTGAATTTTTATTTGAGATTGTGATTTGATTTTTTTGATATTATTATTATTTTTCTGCTCAAATATTATGGTAATCTGGGATGTATTAAGCCATTATTGTTGTCCATAATAACGTGTGTGCATGACTGCTGTTAACTAATAAGGTACGAGTTAACTAATCCACCCACAATTCTAAAAAATATTGCAGTAGTACTTTTAGAAAGCTTTTAATTATTTGAATGGGTAATTATCACTGTACTTCTCGATATGGAAAATGCTTATAAATTAAAAATAATAATAGCCAGCCAAACTTGAGGATCTCGATCATTTCATTAGGACCAAGATGTCGTCCTACCCGCATTCGTATATTGTTAGGCTATGGAAAGCGTGAGAAACAAACCATCCTGTATGCCTATAGGTTTGATGTTGTTTCTCTGCAGCGAGCTTTGTCCCGGAAAATCCACCTGAATGTTTTCCATCCAAAACAGCAACTTCCTCATTTCATTCTCATTGATTAACGCCCAACATTCAAAGAACTGGTGTTGCGGTTTCATTAATTAATTAATTTATTTCTTCAAGCCATCAGAGAAACAACCATAACACGGTTGGATGATTTCAGACTTGACAATTTTCTTCTTGCCTCCAGAGAGTATTTGGGGTTTAAGCTTTCTAATCTTCTGCGCACTTTGTGCGCTGCTAACAAACCATCCATGATCTTATTAATGAAAGAATAAGTTAGCAGAAACTACAGATATTTTATCCTTGTATTTTTTTCTTTTCAGTACTCATTGAAGACACAATACCCAGATAAATTGAAGAAATGAAAGTTTCTGAAAAATCGTCCAGGAAGAGTAAAGAGTTTTAATGGGTCCCATGATTTACTTTTCGGTTGATTTAGGAGCTTGAAATTTTTATGCTCTATCTGTATTGTAACTTCATTGATTTCAGTATCAGAGATAATAGGGATTGTTGTGGCAATTTATAAATAATAGAAAGCAATATCAGAATCTAATATTTCTCTTTTATGAATAACATGGAAAACATAGTCTGTTATAATTTTATTGTTTTCCCTTCCGTTTTCCAGCCATCCTGTATGTCTGAAGTAGTTGCTGCTTATATGCATAACTGAATTGAATCGTTGGTAGAATACCAATCTTCTTGTTAGGACTTCCTGTAAAAGAGAGCAAGAGAGATTGAATAGAAGAGGAAGTCTGGACTGCTCCTTAAATTTCCAACATCAGTGGTCTTGCTGGTGTAGAAAGTACTTTTTCTTTTTTGTATTTTATTTTTACTTCAGTTGATTGTGTCCATTGTTTATTTTGTTTTGTTAAAAAAAAGAAGAAAAAGTTAATATTTGTTTGGCTGTGATTGTTTCAGCAAGGAGCAAGAAAAAGAAAAAAATAAATATTTTATTATTTATTTATTTATCTTTCGTTCATTGTTATTATTATTTTTATTATTTTATTTTCATATATTTCCTTAACAAAATAAAAGCCCATTTTATTATTCAGCCTGTGAGAATGGCTGTGTTGACCATGTGAATTCAATAAAAGATGGGCAGAACATTGTTTTGTTTTCGTTAACAAACACAATTGAAATTACAAAATTTTCAACAAAATCTAAAATTCACCTACCCTATTCATCATGGACTAGGGAACTCTGAGGAAAATTTGATTAGGATTTCAGCACCGAAGAACTCCTTGCAAAACTGAAAGCAACGTGTAGCAAACGTAACGCTTACATTTACAAAGAAGATACTTATTACGAGTTTTTTGTAAAAAAATAAATAAATAAATAAATACATTTTCAGTTCAGTTAAATCGTACTCTCGGTCAACCGAATTTTCTTCAAATTCGGAATTTTCGTAATATATTTAATTCTGATTAATATTTTATGGTTGAAGAAGAATTGTATAAAAATAAATTAATATAACACTTTAAAGGATAGCGTAACCTTCCTCACCTTCCACAATACATCCTTTGAATGAATTTTTCCGGAGAAATGTTTCAAACTAATAGTTGTAGCTTTATATGTTTAGTATTATACCAAGATTGAGGGAAATTGTTAGAGCTGTTTCCGAGAAAATCGCAAGAAAGTGAAAAATCAGTTTGGAATTTTCTGTTTTTGAGTTATGCTGACCAATCACTGTCTCTCTCTCTCTCTCACACACACAGACACACACACACACACACACACACACTGTCACACACACATTTTCTAAAAATCACTTTCTCGGACTCAATGTATCTCAAAACATATATTTCCGGTCTCAATACCGAAAATTTGACACGATTACAATACTTCCTGTTACAACAGTAAGATAAAATGAAAAAAAAAAAAAAATGTTTCTGCCGCATACTCACAAACTACTAATACGTAATGGTTGGTGAGGATGTTTAGGATGTTGGTTAGTATTGTGGCTGCCGAAAGCAATGGAAGGGCTAGACTTGTATGGCAGGGGTTGGTTAGTTTAGTTAGTTCTTTGTTCTTTTTCCTTGTAGGGACCCTTAAAACCCTTGCCTGTTAG
>JAAEAF010012328.1:0-16915 GCA_011037195.1 Triatoma infestans | reverse complement strand
AAAAATAAAAAAATAAAAAATAATAAAATGTTTATACTGCAATGGTCAAAGCAGTTTTTAAAGAAAAAAGAATTCTTTGTTGCTCTAAGTTCCGGTGCCCTTCTCCAGGAGCTCTGCAAAATTTATTAGAGAAAAGGTACATTATTGTACATATTGTAGTGAAGAAAGAAGTGCATAGATTTACAGCAAATAAAAGAAAAATTTAAATTAAAGAAATTAAATTAATAAAACAGATTGAGCGTAAGATATTGATTAACAACAAGAAATTGTAACCTAGACGTGACAGTTTATTAAATGAAATGATATTAACAATAAGAGAAAATAAAAAAGATAAAAGATACTTTTACAATAGGAGAAGAGTGTACGTTGAGATTGAAATGAAGAGAGTATTTTTAAAATAAAATAAAAAAGTGTTAAAAGGAGGCGCAATTTCAAATTTGAAAGAACCAATTACTTTGTATAGACGTTAGCGTCTTTTTTCTTTAAAAACATCTCTGGCCATTGCTGTATAAACATCTAATTATAATTCTAATGCCTGATGATTTGAAATCCATTAAAAAAAAAAAAAATCGTTGAGGCCATTTTCGAGGAAAATTGATCGATTTAAAGCAAATCCATCGTTGGAGATGTAGTGGTTATATTTATACGCAACACTAACATTCGTATTTCCTTCCTTGCTTCTTTTTTTTGTTGAGATATTAATCATGCGATATCAAGAGATATTAATCACACAATCGATCATAATGGATCTGAGAAAGGAGAGATTGGGTTTGAGAAGATAATAAACTGGTAATAAGCGCAACACTGTGTAATATATGAGAAGAAACACAACTGACAACCTGCCAGGCACTTTTTACTGTATAATAGAAATGGAGCGAGAGATTTGGAGTTGAGTGAAGAGAAGGGTAGCAGTTGGTTGCTGACGCATTGTAACTGCAGAATATACTGTTCAAGAGACTGTCTCGTAGGGCTAGCGCAGCTGTATTTAAATAGAGTCTCCCATTCTAGTCTGAAAAGTAGCAAGTGAGACTCTCAATTTTGTGTCGTCTCTCTCTTCGGATCTTATTAAAATCATTTGTTAAAAACATTTGTATTCGTTCGCCGTGGCTTTCACAACAAGTATTTCCGGTGAAAACACTTTAGGATTTCGAAAATTTGTGACGTACTTCCTTTTTAAAGCAATAAGAGAAAGTAAAAGAAGAAAATTAATCTAATTTTACCGCACTTTTGAGAAAAATACTTGAGAAAAACTGTTTGCAAATTTGAGTAGTCCTTCTTTTTATTATAAATTTAATTTCCTATGATTTTGAAAGGATAATCCACTAAACCACAAAGGCATCGGTCATACTTTAAAAAAAAAAATGAATTCCATAAAAGTGGAATATATTCAGTCAAAAATTATTTCTCCCTTAAGAGTTATTCAAATAACTAAACAAAAATATACTGACATGTCATTATTTAAATTCATGTAAATTAACTTTCTCAAGAAATATTTCCTTAGTGGACTCAACTTTATTCGCAAGACCACACAGAAATCCAAAGGACAACTTCCTTAAATAGAGAATTTATATAGGAATGTGAATAATGCATCAGTTGTATATATTTTTGTGTGAATTATTTAAATATTATTCCAGCATTCATTCATATTTTTAAATATAAACACTTCTTGCCAGAATACAAAGTTCGATATTCAACTATTAATAATCAATTATACTTTGTTGGGAAATCAATAAAATATGTATGGTGAGTAGCACTCTAATACTAAGCGACTATCATAGGATGTCAAAAACTATATTGTCCTAGTAAAAAAAACTTAGCCCACTTTTATATCATAAGGAGGCTATAAAATCTTAAGTATAAAATTTCTGGCAAGAATTATAGAGTGTCTTTAAATTGATTTTTAAATGTAAATGAGAACTAGATCAGTATTAAATCAATTTACAGGACAATTTATAATTAGCTTGATTTGCATCAGTTTTTTATACATTGGCCTTAGAATGGCATATAATAGGGTATTATGTACAGGACTTGTTAAATACAGGAAAGCGATGCAAACATCTGTAAAGTTCAACATACTGCTGAGGATGTCAAGTCAAAATAGCTTCCAACACAGCTTTAAAACGCTAAATCTCCGCCTCAGTCCAAACATCTTAATACAAAAAGCAATCATCATGAACACTTGTAGAATCGTGAGACAATTTTGTAACATTATCTCAATAGTGTGAGTAAGAGTTTGGCCGCTCTAATTTCAAAACACCGTTTAAAAAAACGAGAGAATCAATAATAATAATAAGAATGAGAGGGTCATTCAATAATTCACGAGACAAATCGCTGTAGCTCAGAAACGATTTATTTAATCAATACAAAACTTTCGCTATTTTCAACATAGTCCCCAGCAACATTTATACACTTGTCCCATCGTTCTTCTAATTAGTGTATCCCTCTGGCATAAAATTCTTTGGGTTGATCTTGAAGCCACTTTTGCACCTGATTTTTAACTTCTTCATTGGATTGAAAATGTTTCCCACCCTCTTTAAGGGGTCCAAACAAATGGAAGTCCCGTGGGGTGAGGTGGGGGCTGTAGGCGGATGTGGAAGGATCTCGTACCCCACTTTTTGAAGTGTTTCTAGAGTTAAGTGGGCCATGTGTGGGCGCGCGTTGTCATGAAGCAAAATCACGCCTTTAGTCAAGAGCCCCACGACGTTTCGTTCGAATGGCAGGCCTTACTTTGTTTGTGAACATATCACCGTAATATTGGCTGTTGATGGTTCGTTGATCTTCGAGATAGTCACAATAAATAGACCCCTGCGAATCCCAGAATACTGTAAGCATGACTTTATCTGCAGACGGCTGGGCCTTGAATTTCTTTCGAGTGGGAGAACCCGTATATTTCCACTCAAGGTGTTGACGCTTAGACTCCGGCTCAAAATGGTGTATCCATGTTCTAAAATTTTATTCTATTTCAATTAAACATCGTTCTTTCAACTGTTGACTGATTTGAAACCTGGTTTCTTTGTGGGCGTCCGTAAGTTGCCTTGGAACCCACCTTGCACAAGTTTTCTTGTACTGCAGCTTATTCTCAATAATGTTATGGGCAGTTCCAACACTCCGTACACTTCTTCAGCTATCAGTTCAACAGTAATACGCCTGTTGTCCTGAATTAAGCGTTAATGCGAGTTGCAACTTCAACCGATCGTCCACTTCGTTGCTCGTCACAGACACTCACACGGCCACTTGTATACCGATCTACCCATTTGTAATCGTTCGAACGGTTCAAACATATATTCCCGTACACTTTCAACATTCTTTCGTGGATTTTACAACCTTTGATACCCTCTGTAACTAAAAATCTAATCACTGAGCGTTGTTCTTCCAAGGTGCTATGCTCGAGCGGATTCGCCATTGTTAACAGAATACACTTGAGGTTATGCTTAACAAATTCTCTCGAACAGCTGATGAGGAGCTAAGTACAAGGATGCCAACTTGACGCACTGAAACTATTGTATTGATTGATTAAACAAATCATTTCTGAGCTACAGCGATTTGTCTCGTTACTTACTGAATATTTAAAAGACAGTGTACTGGTTGTTGAAAGTGTCAAAATTGTGCAACTAAATAAACAACTTACAAAGTAACTTGTTACTTCATTGAATTACCAATAATAATTTAATAAAAAGCAGTAAACTTTTATTGATATAAAATAGATTAAAATAAAAATAATGATAAAGTCCTTACAAGGAAAACGAAAAACCAAAACTAAAAAATAGGTGAGAGTACTAGAACTTCAAGAGGGTTGTTGCATGGTTCAAGTTTAAATATAGACATAGCAACAATAACAATGTGAAACACTACCATCAAGGGAATACAATGCCAGGTTGACAGCACGAACTGCTAACAATAACGTCATCGCCGCAGGTGGTACCAAGTACCTGATCTCTCAATGCTAGCGCCTAGAAAATTAGTAAATGATTTGTCTCTAAACAGAGTTGAGCAATATATTTTTTTTTTTAAATATTTCATTATTTCAAAGTTGTCATACAGTAAGTAGTTAATGTTCACATTCATCACCATGTTTTAAATCTATAAAATACTAAGTTTTATGGGACTTAAATGATCCAGTGTGAAAATAGATAATAATCTAAGAAGAATATTAGGAATAATTATCTGCCTGTCACATTTTAAGACTTGCCACTGTATATATATATTATTCAGCGCAGTTTTTTATTATGATTTCAAATATGATGCGAATTTTTAAGTTGTACTGGCTTTAAGAACAGAACTGATAAAATAAGGTGTAGAAAGATTGTGATCCCTAGGTTGGCAATTAGTGGTATAGATTTTCGGATTAGGATTGTACCTCGGAAACATATAATTCCGCGTTCAAAACGCGATACGATTAATTTGACATGACTGCAATACTTCCTCCTCTTAATAGCAGTATGAGACAGTAAATATGACAATTTTTTATTACTATAAAATTATAATTGAGCATTTTTTATTAGAATTACTGTGGGTGGGTGGGTGGTGAGAAAAATTACTTGCATAAACACAATTTAGTCTAAAGTAAATAATATTTATTTCAGTGGTAAATAAACGGGAAACTTTTAAAGAGAAACAAACACATGTGTAAGCAAGCAACTTGCCCATGAGAAAATGTTCGGTGTAATTTATTAGAATCTCAAGAATGTGGTAGGGTGGAGAGCTGAAGAGAAAGAAAAGAAAAAAAACAAACAAAAACACAGTTCTGCAGACATAAGGTAAGTTATCTATGAAAACAACGAAAACTGTAAATTATTTATATGGTACATATTCTGCTATAATATGCTACTCTTTTCCTATAAAATTATGTGTCTGCCAGGTTTTTTTTTTTTAAACGTTTCCTATTCTTTTTTTATGATACATAAATATATTCACCAGCATTTTTAACATTAACATAAAAACAATAAACTTACTTAAACTTTATGGATGCATGGCCGTAACTATCTCTTCTTACATACAAAAATAAAATGAAAGCTTTAAAATGAAATAGAAAACTCAGACTAAACTCAAGAGACTAATATGATGTGGAAGGTTGCTTCAGCCGTCACTGAATGTCATCAGCAATACCTTGAACCATGGAATCACTATCTGTCTCCAAGTTTTCTTGCAAACTCTTTGCTAACTAAAGACACGCTATCCCAACGCTAGATTTTATTTTTTGTAATTATAAAACTTTCTTTTTTTTGCAATTTATTATATCATCTTGACAGTATACATTTCTTAAATGAAAAAAAAATTCAAATAAAAATTGTACTACATTACGTATAATGGTAACTGATATACTAAATCAAAAGAAATTCGTCTTAGCCGTTTTCGAGTTTATATAGTATTTGTTTTTGATTTAATCTTGGCTTAAAACTTAAACGTGCTAGTTTTTACATTTATGCAGTACCCAGGAAAACAGGAACGTTAGAAAAAGCTGGAAAACGTATATAGTAAATCAGTAGAAGTACTCTGGGACGACATCACCGAATGGCACTTACCCATAGCATGTAAACTGAGAGGTCGTAAAGTAATTTCGCTCTATGCAAGTCTCCGATATCGCAAGTATTTAAATCAAGTCATTCTAAACAATGGCGATGCAAGCTATTAAGTGTAATGGAAAAACAATAGCTAGCAAAATCGCCACAGAAAAATTACTCAATAGTTCCATCAGCAACCGCATCAAGTGTCCAAGCGCACATCAACTATGCGGCATTACATCTTTGTCACGCCCGCGACAATTATTATTGGCGAATGGGTTTCAAGCACGACAGCCAATCTCTCACATAAAAGCTGTCTGTCCCTAGGTGTAAGAGAAACTGAAATAAAACTGAATATGTGAGGGGTATACAATCAAGTCACCAAAACCAACATTTGTCAGTAACCCCAATATCGCTTTACCGTATGAATCCAGTCTAGAATTCAACTCTGAAAAGTATAGCCAGTTACCTGCCTCAACCTTGAAAGGTACATCTCGCTAGCCACAATGGCTCACTACCGTTAGAACAGGCAAGAGTTCTAAGTAATCACATCACTCTTCAAGTAATCCACAGCATCATATGTTGCCAACCAGCAATCATCAACCTCATCAGCTCGGTCACACAACTCTGCGGACCCAAATATTACTACGCAGTCAGTGAGGTACCTTATTTTAATTTAATGTTTTTTTAAGGTAATCTTACATTCTTAATAATTATAAACTAGAAATATCCAATCATACTAAATAAAATTTCCTACATACTTGGTAAATATCCACTGTCATCATAGTATATAAGCTTGATTTATGAACTCACCTGTAAAATAAATAAATAAAAAAAATTTAAAAACTTCTTTTGAATATAAATTTACTATAATAAGATTTTTAAACACATAGAAAATCAGTTAGAAATAACATTATTTATAATAGCTAGCTCATCGTCCTACGCTACTAACTTCTAGGGGATTTATTTTATCAAATATATCATCATGGTTTTGGAGCCCTTAATTCAGAGAATTGTATAAGTCTATACTAATCTGCTTAAGGTTTTGTCCTTAAGCATTTCCATTCACTGTAATCATAGTGCTTAAGCATTAGAGTATTAAACTACAAAAGCATTTTTAAAAACAGTTATTGTTGCAATTAACGTCCCACCATTATAATATAAACTTGGATCCCATATTCATATAGAATTTTAAATCAAAGTATTAATTTTAATCAGTACCTACAGGTGGTTTTGAAGGCTTTATATATAAATGGATTATATGTTTTAGAAAAAAATTAAATAAGTAAGAGAATGTCACCTTTTTAAATTTAGAAAAGGCTAAAAATAGAAACTAACCTTAAATACCCAATACAAAATACGATATTCAATTTAGACGAATAAAAAAGTTAAAATCCTTGATCATATTAATGTCAAGAGATAATGTAATAATATAAAAAATTATTAGAATTAGAAAAAACAAAAAAATAACGAAAATACGAGATCGTACGAATCGTAAATCTTACAAACTTTTCATTTTAAAATACTTTGTAATATGTTAGTGTTAAGAAAAACTGGGCATTCACGTACATACATACAAGGTTTATTTAATTTTTTTTTTTTTAGCAGATGTTACCATATTGATCACTACCAATATCCTATCGTTATGAGATTGTAGTAGATACGACAAATTGGTATGTGAATTGCTTTTTCAATTGGTATGCATATGGTACAAAAAAAAATATAGGTATATACGTATATTCAGATGAAAATGCAGAAAATGTAACAAATTTTTGCAAAAGATTTGTAGCACAAAACTTTATTAACAGTAGGTTATGTATGTATTCATTGATTTATTTGTAATAAAGTGAACAATATTTTGTGATATTGTTAAATTGTCTTAAACAATAAATGAACTTGTGATCTGATTCCCATGAAAGGTAAATTCTTGCTTTTCTCTCTTGGATAAGAGAGTGGCAGGAAAAAAAACAAACTTTTTTTTGCCAACGTTTCGACTAACTTCTTAGTCTTCATCAGGGGCATATTTAGAAAAGAAGCTACAACTACAAATGACCTTTCTTCCAATTACATAAAAAAAAATATGGATTTACCCTTTTGAAATTATTTTTATTGTTTGTGTTGAGTCTTTTTTCCCCCCAATATTACGGTTATGGTTATTGCTTCAAATAATTCAGCAATAATTCTGGAAATATTTTTAAAAAATTCAGTAATAGATGCTTAATTTTAATATATTAATTTGAAGGAAATTTGTGCTACTTGTTCTCAAAACTTAATTAAAAAGTTAATAAAGAGGTTTCAGTTGGATTCCATAATAGATTGCTTTCGGATTGTGAAATAAATTAAATACTATCCCCAGTGGGGAAGGGGACTAGCCAGTTCTTCAAGGATCTCGAGTGCCTGAGAGAATCCTCGCCTAATAATACGAACAACAATTTCACTAGTACCTCAAACATTCACACATTACACATGGTTTGCAGAGAGAGAAATGATGTGTGTAACTGCTTGGGTTTAGTAAACCACAAGCAAACTGTAGTTTCTTGTTTACAATCACATAAACAATTATAAATTGTACACTTTACAACGACTACGTTCTGTGTACATAGTATCACTTAAAGAAAGTTACCATAGATTATGCGTGGTGCCATGGATTTGACTTTTCGCTCTCCCTCTAGAGTTATCTGTGGTAGACTCATAGACAAAAGACTTCCACCTATACGTCACCTAAGACTGTCACAGGAGACGTAACAGTACCTCATACCACAACTTAACTCTCTAGGAAAATCAAGATCCGCCTACCCATACGCAGCAAAGCCAAAGAAGGGGAATTGAGGGGCAGGTTTGACCACGATAAAAGGGGAGGCGTTTTCCTCTAATAAGATAGTATTTTCAACCTTCAAGAAGGCAATACTTCGCCAGGTTAGTCTGTCAGGCCGCTCCGCTCTATTAGCCTTACGCTAATCTTTCTCTTTTAACTCTATTTCACTTTTAAATCTTTCTCTATTTAACTGTAAAGGCCTTGCAGTATCTTCACTTTAATTCATGTTTTCACGCAGTGAATCATGAATTATTCACTAACTCTCAAATAGACCCAAGAACATTCATTACGCATCAATATCATCTAAATGTAATACTAAGTACTACTAATGTATACTAAATGTAATACTTCAAGTTTCGTCCTTAAGAACTTCCATTCCCTGTAATCATAATGCTTAAGCATTAGAGTATTAAACTACAAAAGCATTTTTAAAAACAGTTAATGTTGCAATTAACGTCCCACCATTCGATAAGTCGAATTCGTCCCACGGTCTTTCAATAAGTAAAGAAATATAGAACTTATCTTAAAGAATATCCAAAACAATAACAATAATATCAGTAATATAAGTTGACATCTTTGCCATAATTGATATCTGACTAACTAATTCAGTATATATTCAGTATATTACACATTCAACGATAACAAGTAAATGCTAGAAATCTGAATTTAGAGAGAACAGTGCAGTAATATGATTTCTGGTTTCTGAGCAAGGTGGAACCATCTGAAATTTATTTCCGATGCGATGTCAATTGTATGGTGGAAAAAAAGAAGATGAATTCAGTGATTGCACGCTTGGGCTTCCATAGGAGGTTCCGGGTTAGAGCCCAGCAGTGAAGCCCTTGGATTTTTTTTTCTTTCTTAGACCCTGTACAGCTCACTGTTCGGTTGTCTGTAACAAGAGAACCCTGTCACCGGGAAGCCTCCTAGGGATAGATTTTTCAAGTCGCCGAGCACTATCCCGTAACAAAATCATAAGTTGCATGAATCGCGCATAATTCTACAAGTAGATTGTTCACTACAAAAGTGGGCGAATAAATAATATTATGGCGCATTAAAAGATTTGATAGGATTTCAAATTTTAAAAAAATCTGTTAACCGGATACACGACTTTAAAGAATAGCTGTTTGTAATTTTCTCATAAACGATTCCGACGATTTGCTTTAAACTTGGAATTGCTGGCTGCACAGATGGAAACCAATAATTTTTAATTGAAATATTTTTCCGAAAATATGTTCTAGAGTAAGTTCTGTGAAGAAGGAAATAAGCTCTTTATCTGTGAAAGGTTCCGTAGAATATCAAACTTTTCTTACAAAGCTATGTTAAGGAATATGCTTATTAATATTATAAAAATTGTCATGAGAGGAAGTATACTTTCTCAGCAGATTTTTTTCGTATTCAGAAACGTCCCGTACATTACTAATATCATTTGTCTGTAAACAAGTTCTGAAGTTTACAGGTGTAAAAGAAACTTTCACCTGTTGAGCTTTAATTAATCTTTCAAGTTTGCAACTGTTTCAGTTTTTAATTAACAGCTGGAAAAAATGAGTCAAAGAAAAACAGAATTCATTTATGTAAATTATTAGTTTATAAACTAATGAAAAAATAAGTTTATATTGGTCGAAATAAATAAATATTGAATTTGCAATACGACACTACTTATTATTCTTCTTTTATCATTGCGATAAATTAGTTTTAGGACTTGGTTTTAGTGCATTACCAGTAAATCTATTTTGAAGGAGATCGTGGAGTGAATGGGACATAGAATTAATAAGGTAGGGGGCGATAAGAGAGGGAGGAGGTAGTGCTTTACTTGGCCGAGACACAATGCCTATGTTTTTTTTTTTTTTTTTTTTTTTTTTTTTTTTTTTTTTTTTTTTTTTTTTATTTTTGTTGTTTTTTTTTTTTTTTTTTTTTTTTTTTTTTTGGGAGCGGTTGAATCACAAACAATAGTCCCACCACCTTCCACTTATTACAGCTTGAAGAGGAATAAGTCCACCTCACACCATGTTACCGGCTATCAGCACCAACAATTTCTTCCTCATCTTCGTCTACTTTATTTCTTCTCCTTAGTTGCCATCATCCTTAAATGACAACGCCATTATTTTATATCTTACCACCAGCAACATAATCATTAATTTTACCACAACATAACCTTTGCTTACAGTTTTAAAAACTTTGCACATTATAATATCAAATCTAGGATCGTAATTGCTTAAAATATATGGGAGATTATTGCCTCAGTTCTATAATCCATTTCTAATACCTCCTTCCTTTTGATAATCTTATTTCTCGTCATTATGTCTTATTTTTATATTGATTTACTCTTCAGACTTTGCAAACCTTTTAATTATTAAAATAATAGCTTGAAGGCTCAAAGGAAAGGAAAAAAGAAAATGGAAAAAGATTCATAAGGGAGAAAAGAAGAGTGTAAGCTCCTCAACCTTTTTTCCTCCTTTGGTTCATCAACTGACAATGCATTTGTCAAGACGTGATCTTACAGCTCAGTGTTAATCAAGACTTCTTTAACATGGGCGACAATCCGAGGAGGTTCACGGAAAATTGTTCAGATGAAAAATGCTTGTTGAAAATCGTATTTGCAGCTAAATATTCAATTACGAACTGGAATATTGATCTTTATAAAAAGGGGTGGGCTAAGCTTAGAGATAGCGCATTGGATTTAGAACGCGAAGCTCCCCTAATACGAGTCCAACAATGTTGCTCTTGGCTTTTCTCGTCCTAGGAACCTCTATAGGTCACTGACCGCTGATAGGCTAGAGAACACTGCCCCCTAGAAGCCGATAGTGACTGAAAAGATTCCCCGGGCGCCAATAAAGTCATATGTTGTCCCGTGTTAAAAATAAATAAATAAATCAAACTTTATAGTCTTTATTATCTCGTTCTCTTAGTGCTTGTGTTGCCTGTTAATTAGTTTGTTTATTTTATTAACATCGTAACGCAAAAAAATAAAAGTTCAAACTTGATGATCCGTTTGATTAGCGGACGGTTAGATTAAGCATTTTTCTAGAAAAATATATTGTAGGAAAGTTGTGAGGATCATAGGTTATATGGGTTCCATTTATGAGTATAAAGTGCGATTTACTAAATTTCTTTGTTTTTGTATTCTGGAAAACGGCTCCAACGATTTTCTTTAAACTTTTAATACTTTTAGGATAAATAGCTCTTCATTTGTAACATATCACTTTTGGATATCATTTTTATTTATAACATTTTCCTGGGGGAACAAAGATTGACTGTTGCAGGGTTCTGGGGGAACAGTAAGTAACGTTAAGGGTTTCCTCTAAAATACCACTTCAAAACAATGTGTGGA
Source organism: Triatoma infestans (assembly GCA_011037195.1). NCBI lineage: Eukaryota > Metazoa > Arthropoda > Insecta > Hemiptera > Reduviidae > Triatoma > Triatoma infestans. Next base: position 5,271 of record JAAEAF010012328.1, on the reverse strand, counting down.
TCTAAATCAAATATCACACAAACTAATGAATATGTGAATAAAAAAATTATAATAAATACAAAAAAAGAAAAGAAGAATAGAGAATATGTTATTCGAGGCAACAGGTAATGTAGGCAATACATCAGATGCAGGGAAAGACAATCTATATCCAGCGCTTCCAATAAATAAGAGTACACAGAAAGAGCGAGTGGTGGCAGCACCACCAACATTGATAGCTCACAGTGAGTAAAGGGTAAATCTTTTCATATCTTCCATACTTTTATACATGATTTATTATAGAGGTTTTTTTTTTTTAAATCAGTTTTGTAAAGCTATTACTTCTATTGTCAATAACAGCGAAATATTATGAGATATATCATCATTCAGGTGTAATCAAGTGTAAGAAACTAAAGGCAAAACTTCTATGTAAATTTTGGTTTTATAAATTCTCCATGTATTTTATTTAAGTTAACATTATTCAAGTTCTACCAAACTATAACTGAACTCCAATTTTATCTTTAGTTGAACAAATTTTTACTATAATAAAAAAAAGAAGAAAAGACTCAACACCTTTTCAGAGCACTGCCGCCTGCCTCTAGGCTGCTCGATACATACAGCTGTAGTGGAAGAAAGAAATGAAAGAAAATGATAGTTTTGAAAAATAGTTTAGAACATTTTATAGTTTGAAAAATAGAATTTTGTTAATATTTTAAATGTATCTTAGTGCAGTGAAAAGAGCCAGGTATTATAATTTAAGGTCATTGCTATAAAGAGACAAAGGCTCAAGAATCCGTTAAATTAATACAATGCCACTTGGCCAACTGTTTTGTAAGAGAAGGCATTCCTTCGGGCAGTCTGCATTCTGCTCTTACACAAGATAGTTTGTTGTAGACACCGAAGCAAAACACATCAGGACTGTGCCAGTTTAAATTATAACATAAGATTTTATTCCAATTAATTTCAGTATACTTATAAGCATATTATTGTGATATTTTAAAGTAACTTAATTTCACTTAGAGAATATATCTATTTTAAAAACAGTGTGATCTCTTGATTATTTCTAATACTTCAGTCTTAAACATACATACTTACAAGCTGCTTAGACAAAACCGCTCAAGCCACTACAAACTACAACAACACATCACATCAAATACATTTCACAGCACTGCACATTAGCTTATCGGCAAAAAGTGAACTTTAGAGGCATCTTATGGGAAAAAATTTAGCCCAGTAAGAGCTGTCTTGACTTGTGAAGGAGTTCTTTAAATTCCATATTAGCGCACTAGTTCTAAACTACTCCGTGAAATGTATATAAATGGTAATCAAATACTTGAAATATCATCTGCAGATCATAGAATCTACCGTATTCAGACCAAAAACTGCAATGAAAAAGAAGAATTTTTAATATGGTGAAATTTTCCAATAAAATGTCAGAAATTGTAGAGAAGTAAATTACGTCTCAGCCAATAAAATGGCAGAATCATTTTGTAAGAGATGCAGTTCCAGAGTGTTGTGTTTGTGTGTGAAACAAAATAGAAATCCTCTTAGTCATTCACCCAACGTTATGACAATAAACCGGGCCGACTGGTTAGAAGAGTGTCAGTATAATGTAAATATATAAGTTTAAATTTAAGTTCAATGACCAACAAGAAGCTTAGTATAGAGTTGCTGTTTTACATTACTGACAAGTCAAACATTCAACATGTTGGGCAATTCTAATTAAACAAACAGAATTGCAGTTTATTAAAATAATTTAATCCTTAAATAGGAAATAATATTAGTAAAAAGCGTTATGTATGTTGAATTTTAACGGAATAACCTTATAATCACTAACTTTCTCCTAATACATTTTTTGTATTTAATTTTCAAAAACATGGCTCTTTCGTTCACATTTTTTTTTTAATACTCTTAAGATCTTCAAATTGTTTGAATAGTGTTTTAAAACTTCCGGACCATAGACTGTCAAAAATTGTGGCTGAGGGAGATAATAAAAAATAAATCAGGATTATTATGATGAGATGAACTGGATTATAATGGAGTTGTTGAGGAGAGAAATTAGGTTTGATTAAATGAACGAGATATGCTGACACTAATATAATGTATCTAACTTTACACTAACTGCACTGGACTTTATAATGAAAATGATAAAATGAATGGTGTGAGTAAAGATATGACACGATGCGATGTACAGTTGTATGGTTGTATCTGATAGATCTCTTTACCACTACGCTTATAGATTCCCACTGGCTTATATACACAGGTTCTCCCACTCTAGCCTGCCTAAGTCAGAGAGTAGTCTCTGTTAACCAGAGAGGGCCTCTCTTCTCTCTGCTGTGGTTGCATTATCTTTGCGGTACCATTACATGGATCTATAATAATTTATGGAACTACCTTTTTTGAGTGAAAGGCCGTATTTGTTCGTTTCATCTTTTTTTTTTCAAGTAACCTGATTGAAAAATATGTCCTCGTATGTGAAAACTGAAGCTACTTTACTTGCGAAAGGAGTGCGAACTACCATGATTTATACTCCAATCGGAATTATAATGTTAATATATTGAAAATTTCTCAGAGTCCCTTTCTTTTGATAAGGCTTCATCGCTTCTAAAGCTTGATATAAATGACAAGCCTAATTGCTAATTATGAACGTTCAATGTGCTGCTTAAAAACCTTCGGAAATGATTCTCTCCACTTCATTGCTAAATGTCCAGTCATGAAAGAATTTGGAACTTTAGAGAAAGCAATTTTAGATAATATAGACGAGGACAGAGAGATGTTGAATGGGGGAAGTGGATGGCAATCTCTGGTTAAATACGCAAAGTTGGCTTGGAATTAATGGTATAAGTTTCCCAGTAATGTATTTCATTGGAACATTTATATTTCAGCTGTAATTGTACTTGTTCAAGGGATAACTCGACAGACGATGATCACACCATTGGCCTATATGTTTATATGTTTCTTTACATGTAGGTACTCTTTTATATAACACTTACTAATAGAAACAAAATAATGTAACAAATTTAATAAATGATTAATCATTCACCGCTATTACATCATCAAGTCACTATTAATTTAAATATATAATTAATTGAAACGTCCTTCAATATTATATAGGACAAAAAGCCAAGCTTTAAACTGCTATACAAAGAGTTTCCGGGAAACGTTAATTTAGTAAAACAGCACAAAATCAATCTACTGGATGGGAAAATTCACTCCTAGTAATTGTCTACACTTACTAGGAGGGAGGGAGGGAGGTCGGAGACAGACAGTAAGAGGAGGCATAAAGGCTTTTCTTAGAAACTCTAAATTTAACTTTCTTAACTTTCGTAAACATTAAAATACTCTTCTGTAATACATAATTATCCTGCTTTTCTCAAAATTCGACTGAACAATTTTTCTTGATATTTTTAATTTTTCAATAACAATAAGTAGTATACACATGACGTCAGGTAATATTAACACTCAGTTCTTTGTAATGTCACTTGAGAGAAAGCCTAAAGACATAACTCTCCGAAAATACCTTACTAAAGTGAATTTTCTCGAAAGAAATGTTTTAAATGAAGTATTTATATATATAAACGCGTTATAAGAATATCAAGTTTAAAGAAAATCTATTAGCGATTTTCGGGAGAGAGAGAGAGAGAGATTAGTCTAGGAAAAAAAACCATAGTTTTCTTACTCAGGAAATCTCAAAAGATAAATTTTGTGTGAATAAAAATTCTAAATCTAACTCGAATTGTAATTTGTATGATTAATATATTTTATGAAGTACACTAGAGTTCACTTTGTAAAACCTCCCATTTTTTAACCTAACAAAGTGCGATTATTGTAAACATTATTTATGTACAATAAGTAAAAAAAAAAAAAAAAAAAAAGTTTATTATATTACCTACTTCAAATAATTCTTTTTAAATCATCAATTTTTAACTGATTCATATTAAAACACTTTTCTTGTCATGTTTTTCGCTCTGATGATGTAAACTTAGCTACATTATATTAGTGTCAGCATATTTCGTTCATTTAATCAAACCTAATTTCTCTCCTCAACAACCCCATTATATTAATACAGATTGATACGATGGCGTAAATTTGTAGTTTATTTAGACAGGCCACTTCAAACAAATCTCTAATAAATATTATTATTGCTTAATAGGTTTGAATTATAGAGAGTTAAATATAGTTAAGAGATTTAGCAACTTTGAGAGCAATTTACGTGCGTCAGGTTGGTCGAAGATAGTTTCTTGATGAATTCGTTCTCAATGTGTGATGTTAATTGTTATGATTTGTTCTTCAAAAACTCACTCTTGATGTATATTCTTCAACTGTATGATCTGAGCTCTTCGATGCTTCAACCTCAATTTATACAAAATTTTGGATCTTCCTCAACTAGGAAGGAGCTTGTTGCTTAGAGCGTGTTGTAGTGATTTGGTGGTATGAGTCAGAGTCAGTGGCGCCGTATGTTAGTGGTAGTAGAGGCATTGTTAGTTTTAATAATAAAGAGTAAAGAAAAGAAATAGATCTCAGAATAGGAAACATGAAGAATTAAATTTTGAATAACTTTAGTGCGTAAAACATTTCCGCTAGATGATGTACCGCTAGATTTACAGGGTAGCTAGATTTTAAAACAAAAATAAAATTAAAAATGGTTCAGAGAGCAACTTTTGTTTTTCAAAGAGTTTTAATTAATTTAGGAACGTTAAGAGGGAAAGAAGATAAGATGACATTCAGAGTAATGATTATCAAATTAGGACTGATAATGGCAGCAGATTATTGGATGAAAGATATAAGTTGGGATGAAAAATGAGATTGGGATGAGTAATGGGAAAGATTGGCTGTGAAGATGGACTTTTTTTTCTTTTTTTTTTAGGAAAGTCTGCTGACTTGAGTGACTTGGCGGTGGTCATGAGATTAAAAGTTTTAGAATGGTGAGAAGAGAGATAACTACGAGTTAGAGGCGGCAACAGTTTGGGTAGACAGAGCAATGTTAGAAAAGTTTCAATACTTGGTGACAACTTTCTGATAGAAAGCAAACAAGGAAATATTTGACAAGAACAGAATCCTGTCACTATATTTTCATTTTTTTTTTTTATTTGCATAAATAAATGTTAATGCAATTGCTGACAATGAAGCTAAAAATATGTTTTCGACATTCCAACATTTAGTTAAAATAATATAAGAAATTGTTATCTTAGATAAAGTTATTGGGTGCTGTTTCAAACCCATCGGCGAGAACTGTTGATGTTTAATTAAAATTCCCAACTTATTTCTATTGACAAATTTTGTTTAAACTTGGAA
>JAAEAF010012327.1:0-23434 GCA_011037195.1 Triatoma infestans | reverse complement strand
TTTCTTTTCTTCTTTTTTTCTTCATAAATATCGTAAGTACTTCATTTTTTTTATTATTTTTTTTTTCCTTTCTTTTAATTTTGGAAGCCATTTACTTAAACTGGTTTCGTAATTCCAGCATGATTAACAAAAATTACGTGGCGCCCTGGTATAATTCATTGATTTAATTTTTTTTTTGAAACAGAATTATTATTTGTTTTCACACTTAAGTTTAATATTATTATTATTTATCTCCTTAATTATTTTTTTTAAGCTATTATTATTATTTTTCTTTCCATTTACGAATGTTTCGTATTTATTTATTGTTTACTTTTATTTCTTTATTACTTATCTTATCTCTTGATTTCGGCGAACCCAACCCTTCTCCATTGAGCTAGCCCAAATTAAGTTCCTTATTACTTCTGCAAAAGACGTAATACAGTAGACCAGGTTGGATTTAAGAAGAACTTTTCTACAAGTGATGCCATATTTGTTATCAAGCAGCTGATAATGAAAGCACTAGAATACCAGTTTTCTTTCTTCCTTTTTTTTGTAGACTTTGAAAAGGCCTTCGGCAGTGTATATCATGATGCTATAATAGGTACATTGAGGGATAACATGATCCAGGAAGCTTACATAAACCTATTTGAGTATATCTATGAGAATGCACAAATGAAGATAACACTGGGAAGTAAGTCAAAATATGTACAATTAAGAAGAGGTCTCAGGCAGGGAGATGTGCCGTCAGCCAAACTAATTGGTTCTATGCTAGAGCAAGCATTTAAAAATTGTTGCTGGGAGCATTACGGCGTTAAATCAACGGAGAACGAGTAAATGTAATGAAATTTGCTGATGATATTGTTCTTATTGGGAAATCTCAGGGCGAAATAGTAAATATGATGAGTGATTTGATAAGGGAGGCTGGTAATATAGGACTAAAAATAAATCCTCAGAAAACTAAGATAATGAAGATAAAAAATGATGAGGAAATGAAAATTGAAGTAATAGGGAAAAAGATAGAAGAAACAAAAGAGTTTAATTATCTAGGCCAAATGATAGATCCAGGAGAAGGAATAAATAAATAAATAAGTAGACGAATAGGGATAGGATGGAGTGTTATCACGCTGTTTGACAAACGCATCCTGAAGATGGGCGTACGCCCGAAACCGGTCGATGACCACAAAAAGAAGCAGGCTAGCACGGAAAATATCTCGGATGCTTTCCAGCTCTGCGGAACCAACCACAACCACAACAACGTCTTAAGCTTATTGGCCATTTCTTTATTTGTTACCTACGGTTTATAAAAATTATAAAAATATTTTCAGACATTTTAATTAAATAAGCGAATTCAATCAAGTATAAATTAGTATAATATGAACTAAACTGTTAAAACTGTGTCTCAGTTTCTTGAACATAGACAAATACCTTCATCATAATTTCCTTTTTCTTCTACTTCTAGTCGAGCCGAGGTGTCCTATGCCGTTGCATCTCTTGCTATATCTTGATTCGGCCCTGCGATGGTTAAATGAATATTACTAGTATTTTCCCGATCCTGAAGCTCTCTATTATGCCACCTTGCTGGTCCTGGAACCTCAGGCATCAATCCTGAGTCTATAGAACCCCTCCCAGTCTTACTTGCGGCAATTTCATGACATGTAACGGTCCTAGGAAGAAGGATTTTGAGGAGTTCGTTTAAATGCTCCAGTAGATCTGGGCTCGTTCCTTTAAGTATTGATTACAACTGAGTGAAGAGCCCGAAACACTAACAAATTTTATTTTAATGTAACCACACAGGCTAGTGGGCACTACTCTTCTCTCACTTGTAATGAGTACTTAAAGGAACGAACCCAGATCTACTGTAGAACTTCAAGTTCGCAATAGATTTTCACTTACTTCGAAGCAGCTCAAACAATTTGCCTTAAACTTGAAATACTGTATGTCGACCAAAATATCTTGCTCCTCGAAATGAATGAGCTAGGAGTGATGTATAGGCAAGCAAAGAAATAATAAGAGATAAGGTTCGGAAGATTGCTTGTTTACTCATTATTTTGAATGCGGTTAGTTGTTCCTCGAAATGAATGCGCTAGGAGTAATGTATAGATAAGCAAAGAAATTATAAGAGATAAGGTTCGGAAGATTGCTTGTTTACTATTTTGGATGCGGTTAGTTGGTTTAATTTATTTTATATTAAAAGTAAGTTTAAAGAAAGACATTTCTTTTGTAAACATTGTATTTTTCCCAAATAGTTACTGCCTTCCACCACGGGCAGCGCTTTACTATTTTGAAAGTTTATGGACTCGACAACTTTCGTATTCTTTCGACGAAAGTTGGCTGTATTTCCTTCATTTGCATTTGCCGTGGTTCAAGAAATTTTCGTCTGCCTATTTTAAATGTATACACAAAAACCTACACTTCTATTTGAATCCTTTTTTCTGGAAAAATTTGATTTTAGGAAGTTCTGGGGAATTGTGATATTATTCCCGTTTATTAGGGTTTGTCACATTCAAATACTAACTGCTATTAGAACCATCATGCACTTCTGCCACCACTATATTTTTATTAGGGTATGTAAACATTTAGTAAAAATTCGAAAATTGAAGGTGCTTCAGTATTTAGGACGGTTCCATCAGCTGTATGGCAATAGTATTTAAATATATAAAAAAAAAATTGCTAAATTGAACAGAGAATTTTTTTTTTTTTTTTGGCAATTGTACAAGAACTGGTATAAGAGAAAGTTTGCAAGGAAAGAGCGGACGCTTTTACATTATAATTCTTCGAATTTTATTTTTGGAAAATGTGTTCATACATAAGTTTAAAGTAAGGTAATGTTACGCATGTTATATATGTATGTAACTTAAACAGGTCAGTGCTGCGTAACGGATTTGTGAACGTTGTTGTGGTAGCATTGTGTAGGCATATTTGACCTTGGAGAATTCCCGAACAATAATTTTGATTGTTTGGTGGGAGCCCCGCAGGACAAATGTAAATTATTTTGTATTTTTTTTGTTTGTTACTAAATGGAAATTAAACAAATTTTTCTGCAGCTTCATTTTCTTGATCTACATGTTAAATAGTTTTATGACTACATATACAACATCGTACAACTTATATTTGTTGTTACTATCTATTATTCTAGGTTGTCCATTGTGTTGTTAATAAGCTTGTCAACATCTTTTTGCTTCTTTCAAGTCTCTCCCTACTAGTGTGACTTGGATATTTAATGTTAAACATCTTTTACATTTTCTTACGTTGATAATATAAAGTCAAATTTTTAAAAATTGAGTTTTGACCGGAAATATATATTTTGAGTCCCCGTGAATATGAAAATAATGTTTTTAGCGAATGGTCCGATATATATGTGAACAAAATATCTTAAAAACGAATAATTGCAGTCAGCTCAAACTTGACATCCCGTTTAGGTACCACCCACCGCAACTGACGGAAGGTTTCAGGCAAAATCCATCACAGTGCGACTTTGTTGATTTATTTTTATTTTTTTTCAGTTTTACGATTTGCTCGTAAATTAACTATATCATCTTTTTTATATGGCAAGCCCAGTAGAATGGAAAGTGGTTTAACACATGGATAGGTTAATGATGGGAGAGCATGTAATTTTATAATTCGTTATGTTTGAAGATTTAGGAATGTGACTATGGACGGCGGTAGGCTTCCATGTAAATCTGGAGAACGACGTGTTAGAAAATACCATTGCATATGTTGTGTTTAGGGAATTCGCGGAGTGGGCGTGGAATTGTCGTATGTCATAGTTCTATGCCCCTCAGGTAAGCGGAGTAAAGCATGTGTGGTTTGGTTGTAATTTATTGTCTGAATGGGGAATGAATGCCCTAATCGCGGGATTTTTAGCCTAGTTTTTAGTAGTGATGCGACCCCAGGAATATCGAGTACTGGGGGGGGGGAGTTGTTTGTTGTGCAGTCGGTTAGGTGGGGAGAGGCGGTTAGGCAGGAATTTTAGTTTATCTGTTCGCTATCACTTGATTTGTGATGTTCTTGGTGCTGCTGAGTTAAGTGTATCTCATTGGGCAGATATGAGCGCGAGCTCTGGGACTGCCCTCGCATGTGTATTAACAAATAGAAAATAAAAGAAATGGCAAGCCCAATTAAACGTTTGTAAATATCATTTTAAGAAAATTTGTCCATTTGTTTGGATTCATACAGTGAGGGAACATCGTATGGATTTTTTTATAGTCTTAGAAATTGTCTTACAATCTCGCGAGGTCAGCACACGTAACTCACTTTAATTCTCTTGATCAACAACTTCCTCTAAAATACTCTTGAGTATAAAATTACTCGTGACCTAAAATTTTGACTCTGTATAGCTAAGGTTCTTTATGATGTTTTGTCTAAATATAGATAGTTAATCACTTTATATTTGAGCGAAATATCATCATTAAAAATGCAATAATGTAGTATTAATAGGAAGTTGAATTTTCAGAAATAATATTACTCTGAAATTTGCTAACTTGCAGCGAAATGTTCAGATCAGAATAAAATATTTCTTAAGTAAACAGTACAACCACCTCTATAATTAAAATCAGTATCAACTTTTTAAGTTTTGACTCCATTGTTCCAATTTTTTTAATTGCCTTTGCTGCTGTCAGTGGAAATATTATGATCGTGTCAAGTTTTCAAAGTTGAACAGAATATTCCAAAAGGTAAAAAATCCCAGGAAAGTTTCGGTCAAAAGCAGCTTGAGTGTATGTTTTTTTTGTGCGCACTTTTCTTGAAAATGGCACAACGATTTTCTTTAAACTTCACACACTATCTACATATTTTTTTTTCCAAGAAAATTGAAGGTAGGAAGGAGCAACTTTAAGCTTTCCTGTAAAGTACCATTTCAGTACAATACATGGTTGTTTCATATAATATTAAGGTACATTAAATTTATAGTTAGAATTCCAAATTAAAGTAAATCGGTTAACCGGAAATGCACCTTAGAGAATAAGTTTCTCTGTTTTCAAGGGATTTTCTCGAAACTGCTTTTATTTGAAACATTTCTCCGGAAATACTGATTTTAGGAGGCTGAACCTGTCAGTTGGGGTAACAATGAAACTACCACTATAATAGGTTGAGGCAGAGGGTTTGTTTACATGTAAAATCCCTGCCACCTTTTTATGGCCAATCCAAGCACAATTTTAGTAAACATTGCAAGTTTAAAGAAAAGAGAAAATCGTGTGAGTGTTTCACGTAGATCAGCGCCCGTTCTAGGGGCGGGCAACCCGGACATTTGTCCGGAGCGACGTAACCGCTAGAGCGGGCGCTGATTAGATATGTTTTGAAGCTTTGTCGTAGAATTGGTATCTTAGATCTAACTTAAACACAAATCGTAAATTTTTCTTTTTTTTATATCTTGCTTCATCATGTTTACTTTCGATTTTAAATAATATCTCTACAAATCGGGCCAAAGTGTGTCAACTTTGAGATGGTATTAGTTTTGATCAGATCTAATAAATTAGACGTTGGAAGAGTTACTTTGTCAACTTTGCGTTCAAAGAAGAAAGATTGTCGATCGTTTCTTTAAACTTCGTGCATACGGAATCCCTGGAAGTCGTTTTTGGTGGGAAGAATGTGCGGTAGTAGGTATTGAATATATTTTGGTGGTAAGTTAAATAGTTAATACAATACTCACGTCATACATTAACTAGTTCAAGTCCTATATAGGTTATTCGGGTGTTGTTATATTAGGTTGGGTCGCCACAATCCTTGAAGCTTTAGCCATTCTAAAATTCTCTACAATTCATCACTCTACTATACCATACACTTTCTCCTAAACCATAACCAGTTGTTAATTTTTTTTTTCTTTTCAATTTTTGAGTCTATGAGTCCTTGATCTGTGTGACCTCATCAAAACAGCCTATTCCATTGCCGTCTTGATATCATCAGTCAACTTTTTTTTATTTCCTCTCCTTTTTTTTATTTATTTATTTCATTTTAGAATTTTACAATATTCAGTATAAATTTTTCTTTCTGTTTTTCTTATATTGAAGAAAATTATAATTTTTTTTTTCACTGTTGTGTGCTATTATTAAATTTAATTTTTCTGTGTTATTTTCGTTTTTGTTAAATGAATTCTACAAGTGACGGGCGGAAAATTCCGCCTGATAAAGTTGAAGAGCATAAAATGGAGGAGGAAAACTCTGTAAATAATGTAAATGGTGAGGATAGTATTACTGTAAACAAAGTAAATAAGCAAAGTAATGAAAGTATGGAAAATACAAACAATTATATGATAATTTCGATAAGGGACCTTTTTACGTATTTTTGGAAAGTAAGGGTGAAGGGAATGGCCCTGGGAAACCTTCTGTATGATAAACATTCAAATATTCACACAAGTATTAGAAATGTTAAGAAAATAGGGAAAAATCGAATTAAGGTTGAAATGTCGGACGGGCCTAGTGCCAATATATTAATCAATTCAGAGGCTATTAAAGCAAAAAATATGATAGCATATACACCAAAATTCCTTTTGGAGAAGCAGGGGATAATTAGGGGAGTGTATCATGACCTTTCTGAGGAAGAAATAATTAAAAATATACGACCAACAAATCTCGAACACTTATGTGTTATTGGGGCAAAAAGGTTGTCTAGAAAGTTCGTTTCTGAAAATGGAGTGCAATTAATACCAACACAAACAGTTCTATTAACGTTTAGGGGTTTGTCGTTACCTGATTATGTCTCAATCCACTATGTAAGATGTCCAATGAAGCCATACATACGAAGAAATCCGCAATGTTATAACTGTTTAAGATATGGACATATTAGTAAAAATTGTAAGAGTTCTGTAAGATGCAAAATGTGGGGAAGGTCATGAAGGAAAAACTGCACTCTGCAAATTGCAAATAAGTGTGTTCACTGTGGAGGTCCCCATTCAGCGTTAGAAAGAAGTAAATGCCCAGAATTCACTAAACAGAAAATTATAAGATCAATTATGGCTGACGAAAATCTATCATACTCTGAGACACATGAGAAAATAAATGGAAAAAGTTTCAGAAATGTAGTACTTACGAAACCACGTAGCCCAATCACGCAGCGACGTTCTAACGGAAATAAAGGAAAGAGTAGAAAGTATGGGAATCTTAGAGTAGATATGCCAATAAATATTTTACAGTGGAATGCACGTTCAGCTGTTACAAATAAAGGTAGTATTGAAATCATGTTAGAAAGGAAAAATATAGATGTAGCTCTTATTTCAGAAACCTGGTTCCGACCTGGTTCAATTATCCAGGGTACAATTTAATTCGACAAGATAGAGCTGACGGTAAAGCGGGAGTTGCAATAATAATTAAGAAAAATTTACCATATAGAGTTCGTAATAATTTAAGTAAATTAAATAATATAAATGCAGTAAGTATTGAAATATTATATAATAACAAATATATGTCAGTAACATCGGTTTTAGTCCACCTGATATAACATAAACTCTCAACAATGGGAGATGTTTTTCAACAGTATTCATTGGTGGGGATTTCAATTCGCATCACAAATTGTTCGGCTGTACAAATTCAAATAAAAAAGGCAAGGAACTGTTAAATCAATAGATAAATGTAACTTAATAGTAATGAATGATGGGTCACCCACTTTAATTAATAACATTCGGCAAACTAACAAATCAGCAATTGATGAAACATTAGTGTCTCCAATATTGCAATATATTTCAACTGGCACACTTTAAATGACCCCATGGGTAGTAACCATATTCCTACTTTAATAACTGCCGAGCTCATAAATGCAAATCATATACATCTCAGTCCGATTAAAAAATGGAATATTAAAAATGCCAATTGGGAGGTGTTTAACTCATTGATGCTGTTTTATACTCAGGAACAATTAAATTCAGATTCTCCATATAGTTATAAAAACTTCATAAACAATATGAATAGAGCTAGTGAGCGTGCAATACCCAAATATAAACAACATTTCAACCCAAAGTACCGTAAATTTTGGTGGAATTCAGAATGCAACAACGTATTAGGCATAGAAAAGAGACTTAAAAAATTGAGACAAATGGGTAATTACGAAAATTATATTAATTATCAAAGAGCTGCAGCCGTAGCAAAAAGGGTAATTAAAGAAGGCTAAGAGGAACTCCTGGAAACAATATTGTGACGGATTGAGTAGAAACTCTAATATTGGGCATATCTAGGATACGCTAAAAAGCTCAAAAATAGAAAATCAACATCTAATCCTCCTACAAATATAGATGATGAATGGGTGGACGACTTCCACAATAAACTGTGCCCTCCTTTTGTGCCAAACGAAATACCGATTCATATAAATGGGGGCATAAGAAACAGTAACGTATTAAATGACCCTTTTACATTCACTGAATTAACCCAAGCAATTAAAAGAAGTAGTAACTCTGCGCCCGGAATAGACAATATCCATTATCCCATGATTATAAATTACCAGATAATGTTAAGAAACTACTTCTAGACATTTTCAATAAATTTTGGTCTTCTGGGGAATATCCCGAAGAGTGGTCATTATATGTAGTTATACCTATCCTCAAACCAGGAAAATCGCATGCAAACAGTAATTCTTATAGGCCCATTTCTCTTTCGTCTTGCATTCTAAAAACGTTTGAGAGAATGATAAAGGCCAGATTAGAATGGTTTCTAGAATATAACTCCCTTCTTTCTTCCTCCCAATATGGGTGCAGAAAAAGTAAATCCATACAGGACTGCCACACCATACTAATCAGTGAAATAGATGAATCATTTACCAAAAACCGCACACTAATGAGTTTATTTCTCGACATAAGGGGAGCTTATGATAATGTACAGTACCCGATAGTAGCAACAAAAATGCATAAAATTGGTCTCCCTTCAGAATTTACAACTAAAATAATAAACTTATATTCAGCTAGAAAAGTTTTTCCAAGAATTAGTAACCAGTTGGTAGGCCCTAAAATGTGTAAACTTGGATTAGCCCAAGGAGCAATATTAAGCGGTCTCCTATATATAATTTATGTTAACGAACTTCAAGATAATCCATCTCCCTTCTAAATTAATTCAATTCGCTGATGATATTTGCATCTTTACATCTCAAAAAACAATAGAAAACTGTATAGAAGCATTAGATGTCTCAATGAGGACAGTTCTCGAGTGGGGAACCCACAACGGGTTGTGTATCTCCCAAGAGAAATCAGTAGTCTGCCCTTTCTCAAAAAGAAGATCTTTTGGAGTCGGTAACTCAGTAACCTTGGGTGACACCACAATCAGTCGTAACATAAGGTATATTTATGTTATTAACAGTAATTTTGGAAATATAGTCTAAATTAATTGTATTTATATATTTTCTACTGCCAATTATCATTGAGATAATAAAGACAGAGTTACAGATAGTAAAGACAGAGTTAGGTTTCTAGGCTTATATCTAGATCGTAAACTGAAATGGAATTCCCTTGTAGATAAAGCGATAGAAAAATGTGAAAAATTCATTAATATTTTACGAATGATGTGCAATAACAACTGGGGTGCAGATCCGTCTATATGCTTACTCTTCTACAAAGCAACGATCAGGTCTGTTTTTGATTTGGGCAGCAGATTTTATAATAATGCAAGTAAAGCGAAGTTAGAAGAATTGACCAAAATCCAGAACAAATGTCTCCGAATCGCTGTTGGATATTTAAACAGTACACCACTCGATATAATGAGAGCAGAAACTCGAGAACAACCACTTCACTTGAGAAGAAAGATGCTGGCAAACAGTTATGTACTAAAAACCATGACTTACTCCCCGTTAGTATCGAGGAAGATTGCACACATCACACAAATAGTATTGACATATGCTTACTGGAAGAAAAAATCTACCCCGTTAATAGTCGATAGTTTTATAAATTTATCCAACTTTCAAAGCACAATATATAGATATGACAGGGCACCTATATTTCAGTACAGTTAGAAATTAATAACAAAAGCAATAGAAACAGATTACATGCCAGATTACAACAACGTTCCGACCCAACTGATTAACGCGGTGTTTAACTCAGGTGTGCGAGAAAGGTACCCTGAATTTTACACTATATATACTGACGGTTCGTAAACAGGTTCGCATACAGGGGCTGTTTTTTGTATACCAAATGCGAATTCAAATAAAAAAAATAAATTATTACAACCTTCTTCTAATTACACAGATGAGTCAATAGCAATTTTAGAAGCCCTAAAGTGTGCAAAGACAGTACCTCATTCAAAGTTTGCAATATTCACTGACTGTAAAAGTATAATAGATAAATTAACCCATCCAGGATACAGCTCGAATGACACTATATTAAAATACGAAATAGTAAAGCTAGTAAATGATTTAGAAGATGAAAATAAAATAGTGAAGCTAATCTGGCTGAAAGGTCACGTGGGCATCAGCGGAAATGAAATGGCAGACAAATTGGCTAGAGAGGCCAGCGAAGAAAATTTGACATCCAATTATTTAGTCCCGCACAATGATATAAAAATACTTATAAGGAAACTGATAAGAGATGACTGGCAAGCTGAATACATAGCATCCAGTAAAGGATTAATTTACAAGCAATGCAATCCATATGTAGGAAAACTGCCATGGTTTCAGCAAATCGACGTAACTAGAAAAGTAGTAAGAATAATGAGTAGGTTGCAGTCAGGTCATACGATATGTGGGAAATACTTACATAGGATAGGGAAAAGAAGAACCGAAATGTGCGAAAGTTGCCACGGTGCCAAAAAAAATTTTTTTTTTTTTTTTTTAACTATCAAAAATAAATAAATGACCTTCCTTGTGATTCTTCTTTCCTTCCTTTCTTAATCGTGATAAAGGCGTGATCAACCATATTTTTATAGAAAAAAAAAAATTTAAATATAACTGTGTAGCCAGCGTAAATTAGTCGAATAATAGTTTTCAATGAATCATTCTATCGTAAATTAATTTCCCACCTCGATAATTTTTTTAAAAACAATACGTCAATAAATTTGACGTGACTTTTTTTTGTTTGTTTGTACGTGTGGGTTTTTATTGATATTTTATATATATATAAATATAAAATCGTTGCGGCATTTATATAAATGTAAATGCGTATTTGTATAAAAAAATAATTTTAAAAATAATTATCCAACACGTATTTAATAATATTTAAAAAAAAAATACTTTGTATGTTGTGTGATTCACATAACCAGCGTAAATTCCCGGCTCAGTTTTGCAACAAGCAACTCTAGGTGGCGCTCACATACATACACATAACTAAAATTATGTAATACTCCTTTCCAATTGCCAACTAAATAAAAATAAACAAATTAAAAAAAAAGCATATTTTATCATTTTTTTATCCATTTATTTTATTACCTTTTTTTACAATTTTTTTTTTTTCAGTTATGTACTACTTAGTGATGTTTGTTCATTAATTGGGGAATTTGATTTTTACTTTCTCTTACTCCTGGTAAGAGCAAATTTTGCAGTCATGCCAGATTGTCGAATCTGAGTTTTCACCGGAAACACATATTTTGTGATTCTATGAGTATCGTAAAAATGGTCTGATTGTGAGTCTGTGAATAAAATATTTTAAAAACGAAAAATCGTAGGAATACCGTCCACCTGAATAGATATAACCACCGCATCTGACACGAAGGTTTCGGGCAAAAGCCATCAACTGCAAGTGCGACGTTGCTGAATTTTTTTTTGTTTCAGTTTCTCTGTATTTTCACGCCACAAATCTACCTAAAATCAACTTTTTCGGAAAAATGTTTCAGATAAAAGTGATTCGTTTAAATTTTATCGTTAGCATAGCAAGTTTAGAGAAAATTGCTATGGATTAATAGTATATAGGTAGTCAAAACATACATTGTACGGAAGTGGCACTTTAGGGGAAAGCCTATCGATACTGTACTCCCAGAAAGCCACCCAAAAAATCAATTTTCCTAAGCAAATGTTTCAAATAAATTTGATAGGTATTTATGTAAACCCTAAAGCGGCCTCTACACGGTCAATGATATTGTCAATATCAGTATTGACAATATAACCATCAATACTCGTGCTAACCAATCACAATACTTCATTACCTTACACGATCAATATTATTGTCAATTTTTTCACCTTACATGGTCAATATTATTGTCAATACTCTAAAGTATTGTCAATATTATTGACCGTGTAGAGGCCGCTTAACGAAACACCAGTTGCAGTGCCTGCAATTTTTCGTAAATGAATTATTTTGCTCTCTCTCTCTCACACATACACACACACACACACAAAACCATTACTCTAAAAACATTTTCTTTTCGTACTCAGGGAACTTCAAAACTTATTGCCAGTGAAACTCAGTTTCCAAATTTGATATAATCACTATACTTTCTAAGCATTAAGAGAAAGTAAAATGATTATTGCATAAAAATACACAACTGTCGTTCTACAATTATCTCTTTTGGGAGGTGGAAATATTTACATTTTAAGATAAAGATATGATTATAATGGCTGTATGGTCAGTATGTAAGTTGTTGATATAATATTAAGGTGAAATTAATGCGTTGCGTGTTTTTTTTATTCAAGTTTTTACTATGCTACTACTTCTTGTGCTGTCTTTATGGTTATCATCCAAACATATGATAAATATTGTACAAGGACATTCTCCATATCTCCATTCTATTTTTCATTAATTTAAAAACACATTGCATGATTGTTTATGTGAAAAGAATACGTAGCTATTGCATCTCAATATCTAGCAACTATGAATTCATTTATTTATATTATGGTCATTTATATTTCAACATAATAATCCAATTCGCATAGATTTCCAGCCTGGAAGATGAATTGATGGCCGAATGACCGATTGAAGGATCATACGCTTCTCCTTAATCCCAAAGATTCCTTTCTATTCTAGAGCTCGGAACCTCCAAGTGGAAATAGACAGATCCAGAGCCCATTATTGTGCACCCCAAATTACATCCTTACATCAGCTCTGTCTCATTAATGAATAAAATGCCTCATCTCGCCTACAGTTCAAACAATAGGGATAGGAAGAAGACAACATTAACATTTCCATTCAACGGTCATAGACTATAACTTGTATGGAAGAACAGGGTGGAAAACTGATGGGCTTGCCCATTGATGGTACAGATGCCGCTCCCAAGGAATTCAAAGAAAAGAATCTCTCGGTTTGTAGAGGAAACTAGCTTGAGATTAGGCAAGAATCAGACGAGATGTTCCGTCTGTACCACGTGGAGGCATGATAGGCTTGACGTCGAGTGATCTTCGATTCTAAGTAGGATACAAAAAATACTGTCCGCCAAAGTTGAAAATCCTCAATTAGAGGATCTTCTGAAAATCCAGCTTTTTGGTAATGTTTCGTATGAAGGCAGATCCGAACCATCTCACCTTCCTCACCTCCCCCCCAAAAAGAGGTTCAGTGTACGTGAGCATAACGGGCTCAGTGCCTCAGTCTCTCTACACTGCCTTTAGCGGGGGATTTGAAAAATAGCCTTGAAGGCTATTCTGTTCAGTGGTGCTTGTAACTGACTTATAGCTTCCAAAGCTAACTTCGCTTCCTCCTTTATAGGTGGAATAAAATGGAATAGGAAAAAAAATAAGGTCTAACATCTCCAACAGTCGAAGATCAAAAGATATCGACTTGCAAGGAAGGAGTGAAGTGGAATTTATGATGTTTCTTTTCTCTCTGTTTCTTGGAAGAAGATATGATGTTCCCACAGTTCAGGGAATTCTCCTGACGGGAATCCCCCCCGGAGTAAGGAAGAATAGGCGAGATGCTACGTCGAACGTAGTCTTTAGTCGGCTTTTCCGACATCCTGACAGGGCAGGCCTATTCTTACAACAGGCCTAAGATACAGCTGGTGAGCATTTATGTATCGTCGATTATTCATAAATTCCCCAAGACTCCCCCTCCTAAACATCGTCTAAATAATTAGAAAAACCACGAAATTAGAAAAGTTTTTTTTTTTTTTTACGACGCACATTAACAATAATGAGGAGTTAATGACTTAATTTTTGTACTATGGAAGAGCTTAAGAACCTGGAAGACTAATTTAAGAAGTCTAATACACAAATTATGCCATTTGTATAAATAGTTAAGTTGTTGTTAATTAATAACAGCAGTAATATTCTGGGAGTTGTTTCTTTAGCCTTACGATACAGGTGGCCTTGGAATATTCGGATGTTTTGTTTTTGTTTTCTATTTTGTTCTATAAAATTACCTTCACGTTTCCGTATTTCTTTCTGGCTCTGTCTTACACAATTATTAAATCAACGTAGTCAGAAAATGTAAACTATTTATTGTTTAAATTTTGTTATTCCAATATTAAAATACCCTCGAATTTATATAAAATAAATAAATAAATAATAAATAGATTATACAATAGAATACATACAATAAATTGAATTGCTTTTCTATTTGATTAGTTTTTCTATTTTTGGATGATAGTTTGTTGATTAGTAACCGTAATTTTACTTAAATTGGCACTGAACTAAACTGATATTTTCTATTTCGATAATCCAAATTAATTATAGTCTTTTAATGAGAATTTTTTTTATTAATAGAAGCATTAATGTGTTTAAAGGTTACCCCTTCCGAAAATAAGCGTTCAAAGAGAAGTAGTTCTTTGGTATCATCCAGTTCGAACATTTCTTCCCCTTTACTTACCACTGCAAGAGGAAGTAAAGCGAGCATGTCAAATTTTATTGCTATTTTATTGTTTTCACTAGAAATATTTTTTTGGGAAAGTTCTGATCACGTATTTTTGTTTTGTTTATTTAGAAATTTACAATCTGTATTACATACATACAAGTGTATTACAGTTTGTCGGTATGTTGAATAATGAAACTGTAGGCAGGAGGAGAGAAACTGCCCAGCGGTAGCACTCTCTACGGGATACCAGTAGCACTGATCAGTCCCAAGGAAATCTCGGGGCCACTGGCGATTCAAACGGCGAGGTGGATTATCAGGGATGGCAGTGGGGGCTAGAGATTGTAGAAAGGGATTAGAGCAAAAGGAGAGAGTAGTTTGCAGTTTATCACATTGTCTTGGCACTTGTTGTACGAAAGGGATGTTGAGTAAGGAAGAATAGGCAACTTACTAATTAAAGCTAACTTAAAGGAGGAAGCGAAGTTAGCTTTGGAAGCTATAAGTCAGTTACAAGTACCACTGAACAGACGTGTCATTATGGAACGTAAGGTTTGAGACGTAGAAAGGAGCATCAACTATCTGCGGAAGTAGCTTAGATTGGAATGTCTGAATGGTACGTAAGTTTGTAGGTTTAGCTGAACCCCACATTTCAAGTCCGTAAGTCCAAATTGGTTTTAGAAATATATATCAGTCTTTTGAGTTCTGTAGATAATTTGGATCGTCTTCCAATAAGTCTGTAAAGAAGTTTGGCCCTTTTAGTCAGTGCTTGTCTTTTAAGTCTTGTGTGTGGGTTCCACGTGAGTCTTTTGTCAATGAAGAGCCCAAGGTAGCGAACCAGATCTGTTACAGGGAGAGGATTGTGATTGAAGAAGATGGAGGACAGGAACCCCGCCGGAGAGTAAATGTGGCATGTTGGCATTTTTGTGGGTTCATTTTAATTCACCATTTTTTTGTCCATGATTCTATTGTATTTAGAATGTGTCTATAAATTCTGTGAAGCTGATGTGATGTCTGCACTTGTTGCGAGAATGGCTGTATCGTCTGCATATTACAAAGTAGTGTGGATGGATTTGCAGGTATGTCTGATGTGCACACCGTGTAAAGAACGGGACCAAGTATACTTCCCTGCGACACCCCTGCCCACTGATGAAAAGGAAGAGACAGCTGTGCCACGACTGACCTGAAAGAAGCTTTCGGATAGATAGGATCGCAGGATGAGAAAGTAGGTAGAAGGAAGACATTTTTTCAGTTTGTACAATAAACCAGGATGCCACACGCGATCAAAGGCCAGGGTAACATAAAATGCCCTCGTGCAATACTGCTTTCTCTCCAGGGCTGAAGCGATCTCATCTATTACCCTGTGGCTCTGTTGAATTGTGCTATGTTTCCTTGTGATGCCAAACTGGTGGTTAGGTACAACATCAAGCTCCGCAAATATGGGGCTGATGCGCTTTAGAAGTAGTTTCTCAAGAACTTTCCCTAATGTCGGAAGTAAGCTGATAGGTCTTTAGAGGAAGGAAGATGTGCGGGTTTCGGGATCATCGGTACCACGGAATACTTCCACAATATTGGAAAGTATGTAGTTCGAAGGACAGAGTTGTATGTATAGGTTAGGTAGATAAGAGCTTTTCTAGGAAGATAATGAAGAATTTCAGAAGTTATGAGGTCATAGCCGGGAGATTTTCTTGAAGGTAGAGATTTGATGACGTACTTAATGTCTGAGGGAGTAAATGCTTTAGGCGGTAGTGAGAGAGGAAGAGGTACATCTAGTTCGGTTTGTACTTCTGGCGTATGTAAATCATCTGTCATATCTGGGTGAGGTGTAAAGACGTTGGTCAAGTGTTGAGCAAAAAGAGTGGCTGCGTCCTCGTCTGATCTCGCCCACGTACCGTCATCTCGTCTAAGAGGTGAAGATATGTATTTAAGTGCTAGCAGTCGGCGCAGTCTGTCCATAGAGATTTTCGATCTGTGGTCAGTTTTGAAATATATTCATCATATTTCTGAGTTCTCAGTATTTGTAAACTCCGTTTCAATTGTCTTGTAAGTCTGGTATAAGTTGTTTTGTCACTAGGGTAACGTGTCCGTTGCCAGGTCGCTCGAGCTCTCCTTTTTT
Organism: Triatoma infestans; assembly: GCA_011037195.1. Classification (NCBI taxonomy): domain Eukaryota; kingdom Metazoa; phylum Arthropoda; class Insecta; order Hemiptera; family Reduviidae; genus Triatoma; species Triatoma infestans. The sequence goes on along the minus strand of JAAEAF010012327.1, from coordinate 6,728 downwards.
CCCTGATCAGTAGTCGTATTTGAAGAGGTAGGTTGTACTGTCTAGTGTACGTCTTTCGGTTTAAGTGAGTAGTTGATTCCCAGATAGGAGTCTATATTGAATTAGTCAAAGTATGTACTACTTCGTCGGCTGTTTTTAAGGAAAGGGACAAGTTGAGTTTACTTTCTAGTACAGTCTGGAAAAAGTCTCAGTCAATTGGTCCAGTAATTAGAGTCGGGCGGGAAGTATCTTAGGTGTCGTAATAAGAACTAAAAGTACAGGACTGTGGTCTGAAGAGAGATCTGTAAGTGTATAGACATCCGTATAATTCGAAAAGTCCGGGAAGAAACGAAAAAATCTAGAATCTAGAATGGCAGACAATTTAGAGAGGGCTGTCGGCCAGTAAGTTGGTTGGTCAGGAGGATAGCACTTGTCAGTTAGAATCAGTAAGAACGTTAAAACTCTCTGTCCTCTAGGGTTAGCTGTGCGACAACCCCACTGCGGATGCTTGGCGTTGTAGTTCCCTCCTGCCACAAATCTGGGCCCCAGTTTGTGAAAGAATTCTTGAGAAGAGATGGCTTTATTAGGAGGGCAGTACATTGCAGCCACGTTCAATGAGAATGGATGGTAAGACAGGGTCACTGCTACGGACTGAAGAGAATCTGACTGGTCTATTAAGTAATGATGAATTAATGAGGAGCGGATGAGAATGGCAACGCCACCATGGGTGTGTCGTCCGGGTGGTCTGCTCTATAAGTGGTGTAGTCGGTTATGTTACAGTACGATCGTCCAGTGAAGTGTGTTTCTGTTATTAGCGCAACGTCAATTCGTTTGTCATGCAAGAAAATATCTAGTTCGTCTCTGTGGGTATTCAGCCCGTTTGCGTTCCAGAGAAGGACTGCAAGTGAATGAGGAAGATTGTTAAGTGAAGAGGGTGAGTTCATTTTGTAAGTCTAGGAATGAGGTCTGTTACAAGTGTTGTAAGAAGACTGATTAGTGATTTGAATTCAGAGATGAAGGAAGTCAACATTGTAGTCATGTCAGTACAGATAGGGGTGGAGTTGGTTGGTGACCCCGAGACCCCAGCGGAACGATGCCAGTAACTGGTAGATGGCTGAGATGGTGGCTGCTGCTGTGGATTCTCCTCTGTGGTAGTGGAGGAATGTCTGTCGGTTTGGGCAGAGGCATTTCTTCATTCCTTAGACGCGGTTGAGAACTGCGGTCATTTTGTGCGCCTGTTTTCCTCCGAAGGCGCTGTAACTCTTTATGAATTTCACAGCCCAAGTAGCGGGTTGTCCTTCCTGGCAAAGTGCACAAGTTGCAGGGAAGTCTCTAGGCTTTGTGCATTCAGTGGATAAATGATATCCAGCACTCTTTACACACCTTGGCCTATGGTTACGTACGTTTTGCTGTGGCCATACTGCTGGCATAGCTTACACTGGATAAGCTCTGCTATTTTGTATGGTTTCTCTACCTTGACCGTTGTGTATACTACCGCTTTAATTTTAAAAATATCTTTGTTATTCTCTTGAGGTTCAAGGTCGACGAAGAATAAAGGTAGTGGCACCTCTGTAGCTGGATGTTTTACATTTGTCACCTTTCTGACCTTGTGGCCACTTTTTTCCAGATCTTCTTGTATGGCCTCCACGGGTATGGTGTAGTGTAGATTTCTCAGTACCGCCCTGAAAGCCTTATCTTGTTTCATCTGATAAGCATGGTACTGAGCTTGATTTTCTTGTAGATATTTTATTGTTTTTCTGTAGCCATCCACAGTTTTAGTAGACAGCATTACGTCATCTACTCGTGATTTGCACGAGTTTGGTCGAGGCTCCAAGTAGTTGCGTTGCTGCTCTGCAAAACTGTAGTTAGTCATTTACATTTGTAATGAAAATTGGAGTTTTTTTTTTGTTTTTTTTTTTAAATTTAAGGCGCTTCAACATCTATGGTTATTAGCGCTCGGAGCCTTCTCAGTGCACTGCCGGCCTCCGGACAGTGTTCTCTCGTTACAGACAACATTGTCCATCACCGGGCAGTGAGCTGTAGAGGCTCCTAGGAAGAAAAAATTCTAAGGGTAGCACTGGACTCGAACCCGGGACCTCCGCGTGGGAGTCCAACGCGCTCACCACTTAGCTAATCCCGAGGAGGTTTTGGTGACTTACTAGGTGATGGGTTTTCTTGAGGCGTTTCTTGCTCATCATTAAGGCTTAACGGCGCAAAAGGATTTGAGGTACAAAAATTTGGCGAGGTATTAGTCGGACATGTCGAAGGAAATGCCCTCGATATCAAAGTTATAATGTCTTTAGCGGATCCACTTAAGAATTATAGAGACTGCGCATCAGATTACTGCTTTTTTGGCCAGTAGATTTTTTGCACTTCTTTGGAGGTTTAACTTTATTTTTTTTAGTAAATAATTCTGAATTACCCGCACTACTTGGCCATTTTGCAGTTTTATTTGTGGTGAATTATTTAATGCATTACTATTATTATTATTATTATTATTATTATTAAAAAACAAATTATTTTCATTTAATTTATTGTCCCTGCTTGAATCATATGTTACAATGCCTGTTGAATCAGGCTGTTGCTCCTTGTGAGCCATGTGGCTACTTTTGGAACTAGTGGTCCTGTTAAAGTTAATAGTTATAAATTAAAACAAAACTTACCTAACCTAGAAAATTTAAAGTTCGAAAAAATAAAATATTTACAATATTGTCCTTTTCAGTACATTTTCAATGTCCATTAACAAAAACGATAAAAAAACACTTTTAAAATTCACAGTTACAATAAAAACAGTTCACATTATTTCACATAATAAGCTAAAAGTTTACAGACAAAAATCGCATAAACTGTCCCGAATAGTGGCGAATCAGCTGATCATCTCTGAACACGTATAAAATGGTCTGTATATGGGTGTATGTGTGAACAAAAGATCTGTAAAAGAAAAATTACACAGTTATCTCAAATTTGTTATTCTGTTTAGATACTACCATCGCATCTGTCATGAAGATTTCGGTTAAAATCCACCAACCGGAAGTGCGAGTTTAGAAATTAAACAATTTTTGCCATTTTTTTTTTGTGATTTTCTCGGATATGGCTGGATTGCCATTCGAAAGTTATCATACTAATTACACACATATGGTTTATCAGAATTATTTTGTATAATTGATTTTTGGAAGTTTGCAGGGGAACTGCAACGTTGAGCGACTCAAGGGCCACTTTGAAGAGCAAAGTGGCCTCTAAATTACCACTTCAATCCGGTGTACAGTTCTAGCAGCTGTATATTATTAAGATACGTTAAAATGCAATAATCCGGTTTCCTCACTAGGTCAGAGATTCCCTACAAAATGTCCAGTTATATTTTCTTTTTGAACCATGTTTATCGAAATCTTAATCAGATAGGGAATGGAACTGAATGACCCAGTCTAGTTGGTGTACCCCTTCGAGATAATCAGACCCACCACCTCCATCATGAATCAGTCGGAGTTACTAACTTAGAGACGGTCGCCCTAAGTGTACTGTTTGTAACCTTGTGTAGTGTAAGTCTATGTATTGTGGTACATACTTTTCTACAGAGTGTGTGCATGGTGTGTTGGAGCTGTGGTAACCCATGAGAACGCTACTCATCAGGCGTCCGCAAGGATGATGAATGGTTGATGCTAAGGAATACACCAAGGCAAGGAACATGAACGGACTGTATCGTTATCATATAGTTGCAAACCAATGATTCTGCACTCATAAACAAGACTTCTAAGAATCTCTCTCTCTTGTTTTCACTGAACGGAACAGTTAAAAACAGGAAGTGTAAATTAAATGATTGGAAGAAACATGGTTCCCTTCGGTCCGTATTCATTCTCGCCTGTTCCAATTCATCAAATTGCCCAGAATTCTTCAAAACTACGTCCTCAAATCATTGTAATTTTGATTCTGATTTTCCTGTTTCACTTGCAGGTAATTCTACGATGTTTATTCTGTGGTTCCTAGTAAAATGAGCAAAGTAAAAGGTATTTTGAACTGAACTATTGAGGAAATAAATTGGAAAAAAAAGCCTCTTTAAGTAGTTCAGTTAGTATTCATGAAATTGCAAATCAAAAGTCAAGGAAAGCCCATACATACGTCAAGAAGGGATTTTTACCCGTCATAGCTTGACTTCTGATCTAACCGCTTGTTCAATGTACAATGAGATTTTTGGAAAACTAAATATTAAAGATTAGTTATAAAGAAATCAGAGATGTACTTTCTGCTAATTGCTATAACAAATGAGATTGTGACAAATTGTTGAAAATGAGTTTTTATTGGAAATACCAATTTTTAGATCCCTCGAGTTTGAAAAAGTGCGTTTTTTTTTAAAGAAATAAATCATTCGCTTCGTCCTATACATCGCCTTTAAAATACAACAAAACGAAAAATCGCCGAAAGCTTAAACCTGATATTTCCTTTAGAAAACACCAGATTATTCGACAGGAAGTTAGAATCGTCAACCGAAAGTACCATCTTTTTACTTTCTCTTAATCCTAGAATAAGAGGAAATATGGTAATAGTAGCAAATTTTCGATATCGAGTTTTCACCGGAAATACACGTTTTGAGGTCTCTCGAGTCCAAAAAAGTGGTTTTTAGAACATGGTCTCATGTATGTGTGTCTATGTGAACAGCATTGTTCAAAAAAGGAAAAATTGCAGAAAGTTCAAACTTGACATCCATTTGAAAATCACCATGGGATCCGACATTAAGCTGTCTACAAAAATTCCTCAACCGGAAGTACCACTTTACTTTTTTGTTCGCTTTTTTTCGAAAATGGTTCCATCAATTTGCTTTAAACTAGGTACACAAACTACACATATAAAGAGGTATAATTTCTATTTAAAACATTTCTCCGGGAAAATTTATTTAAGGGAGCTGTTAGAGAAGAGGTGGGGTTATGTTTCCCTCTAAATTGCTACAGCCACTAGTTTAGTATACAGTTATATTAGCTGCCAAATAAATGTGTTGCCAAAATTCGGAAATTGAAAAAAATCGGTTAAATGCGTTTTTACTGAAATTTTTTTCCAGTTTTTTGCGAATTTCTCTAATTAAATTAATTACACGTATTATGAATACAGAGGCCTATCACTTTGGTGGGATTTTTCCGAGAAAGTTCATTTGAAGAACTTTGAGGAGGTGGAGGTATGATTTCCTTCTTTATTTAGTTCAGATTTTACCGTTGATAAAAGTTGAATGCAAGCAAATATTTAGTGAAAATTATAAGTTCGAGGAAAATTTGTCATGAAAATTGAAGTAAGAGACAACTGTGTGAGTGCGTCACATTTGACTGATTTTTTCCTCAGCTGACTTTAAAACAGATTATTTCCAATTGGGAACTCAATCTTGAAAGTTCCGCTTACTGTAGTAAGATCGCGTTGCGCTTTTTATTATTGTTATTATGTACTTCTTTTTCACTGCTATAGGTGGGGGTACAGAAATAGTGTCAGATTTTTTTTTAATTGTTTTTAATTGTAAAACCCTGTTTTGAATTCTACCAAGTATGAAAAAATTGTGTTTATTAGATTTTAGTCTGATGTCTGTCTGTCTGTCTGCATATTGTATTAAGAAATAAACATTGTTTTTGTAAATAACTTTTTCGGGAACATTTTCGGAGGATTCGGGGTGAACTACATCGTAGTAGGCTAATTTCTAAAGTATCATTTACAGTCGATTTCATCTTTGAATGAAATGTTTTTTTATGGTTAGAATTTTAATATCAACACTAAGAGAGAGACGTGTAAGTGTTTCACTTCCGATTTTTATTGTATTGCTAAATAAACATAATAATGAGGTTTGAAACAAAACAAAAACAAAAAATGGAAAATAATAATAATAAGACACATATTTTTAAGAAAGTAGGAAGTTTTTGAACTGATAATGTTACTTTGTTTTGAAAGTTCAAGCGCATTCTGAGGAAGGACACGGCCTCGTCTATTACACACTCACACTTTATACCATTTTACCACTGCCTTCATCTAAATATAATCTCATATTTAATACCAATCACAATGAGATCAGCTGTGCTGCAGGCTATACACTGCCCTATATATCGTACACACATTGTATTTCTATACATTGAGTTTTGTTCAAATATTATTACTTCAGAAAATAAATTTTATCACCAACTAACAGGTATGTTTTCATAATGAATAATATATCTGAATAATACAGATTAAAAAAAATGCATACGACTTTCTCTTACCGCACTGATAGAGTTTCTTCAAACTTGGAATTTTTACTAACCATTCAACCAACTTTGATAATACACATCGACGTTTAGTCAATGGTCCATATATTACAAATTTTAGCCTTTAAAATTTACGAGATATCGGATGTGTATAACTCAGATAACATAACCAAATCCCAAAAGTTTTGATTCTGCACTTTAATTTGAAACGCGATTAATTGTTGCCGATTACATGGTGAGGTGTATTATAAATCAAAAGATTAGAGATCGAAAAAGCGGCCTAAGATAAATTCTTGATACTATACACCAGGGGTGTCCAACCATTTGAGTTATCTGCACCATATTGGAAGAAGAAGAACCGTCTTGGGCCACACTTAAAATACAGGTTGATGTAAAAAAGCGAAGACTTGAATAAGGCAGGAATGTGAGGCGAGGTATATTACTCTGTGGGAAGATAGGATTTATAAACTCCAGACTTTAAATTGATTGTCAGGCGGCAGCTGTATATGTTCCATTTTAAAATTGGCAGGTGATATCTAGACA
>JAAEAF010012326.1:0-27566 GCA_011037195.1 Triatoma infestans | reverse complement strand
ACCTAGACGGAATATCAAGTTTCAACTTTCTACGGTTTTTCGATTTTTGAGCTATGCTGTTCACATTCACACACACACACACACACACACACAGACAGACAATTTGCTAAAAACCACTTTTTTGGACTCAAAACGGATATTTCCGGTGAAAACTCGATATCGAAAATTTGACACTCTTAGTAGGAGTGAGACAAAGTAAAAAAAAATAAGAATAAAATTCTAAAGAATTGCAATGATCACGAATGTTTAATTGTGATATTCTGAGGGGACACCGTGGGCTAATGGTAGGTTACCAATATTTTTCAAATTTGGAATTCTTTCAATGGTACTAATGTGTAGGTGGTAAAACCATTTATTATATTGAAGTGGTACATTAGAGGGGAAGCTTAACGTTCCTGTTCCCGCCAGAAGTGCTCCAAGAAATCATTTTTATTTGAAACAATTTTCCTAGAAAAATATAAAAGTAATAGGGATTTATGTGTGTAGATAGTATACGAAATTTAAGGAAAATCGTTGGGGCCGTTTTTGCGGAATTCGCGAAAAACAAAAAATAACTTTCAGTAAAGCCGCATTTCTGGTTGATGGATTTTACCCAAATTTTCGTGTCGGATGCGGAGGTAGTACCAAGTTTGTGCTTCCGGCAATTTTTGTTTTTGATATATTTTCTTCACAAACCTACATGCAATTCGCTAAAAACATTTTTTTCGTACTCAGGGGACCTCAAAACATGTGTTTCCATTAAAAACTCAATTTATAAAATTTGACACGATTGTAATACTTCCTCTTACTTAAAGCAAGAAATAGTAAAAATGTGGAGTGATTAAGTATGCCATAAAATAAATAACCAAAACAACTTACAACGATTTGGCGGGTTGGCTGACAAGTGGTGTAAGTCACAAAAATTGAAACATGGATTCACGCCTCTTATCAATAATAGACATGCCGACAAATGGCATGGGTTCTAGTTCAATAGTCCGCTTACAGATAGGGTTGAATGTAATTACACTGAACGAAACTGCTAAACGCCTTCGCAATCAAGTGGTGATAAGTAATTGGCAGCCAACCTAGGACTTTAGGACTTGCGACCTAAAAGATAATTGTGGTTCTAGGGTGTCAAATATTTCGTGATAGTGGATGCATTCATCTGAAAGTCTACTACAATGAGTTGTGAGTGTATGTAGATGGTGAACAGAGTTTTGTTTATGCCTTACCCAAGAAGTTCGTATACGTCAACCCTCACTGCAGGCCATGTGTATTCAGTGTCAGTGTTGTTAAGGATAACCGCGGATACGTCAAGATCTCTGAAGAAGTGGCTAGTCTACTTCCGCCTTATGGCAGTATTTCCCGGGAAAAAATGCTATCTCCTCTTTTATACCAATTTAGTAAAGTAATCTCACAATGTAAGCAACAAAGCCCCATTAGAAAGTTAAACAACATTAATTGCTCCTTAAAACAATTAATTATGTAAGTGATATAAAGACGAGTTTAAGACTAGAAGGCGAGGTTAATGGAAAGGGACTAAGAAAATGTTGGACTAGCATACTCGTTCTAGAGATACATTAATAGCGAGAAGAGGTATCCGGGCGGGAGTAAAAGACTTTTCTTCAGAAGAGATGGCACATCAGTTCCGGAGAAGAAGTTTAAGATGTGGCACCATGGGGTGTAGCGGCTGGCTTGTCATGTAGTATGACGACATTGAGGGGAAGTAAGTAAGAGCGTTAGAAGAAGAGGGAGGGATATGTATAGTAGGAGCACCTGTGACACAACGTGCTCCGCCTAGAGAACGTTGGGAAGTCCTCACATCAAGTATTCAAGAATTCTGTCCACGAAGGGGACCTAGCATCACGACATATCAAGGGTGATGTGAAGAGACAGAGACAGTGAGAGTGAGAGAGAGAGAGATAGAGAGAAGAGTGTGTAAGAGATGGTACAACCGTCCTTCCACATCCACAGCATCCTCTTGATCTGACCCCTCTGAAACATTACCTCTTCCATTTCCAACACATATCCCTGTGTACGATAGAGGCTTGCTACTGCCCTCCATCATCTCACTCATTCCCTCCTAAACATGGACATCCCCCACTCCAAACATTCCTATATGTATGTATGACTAGTGGCTGGCTGGATACTAATGCTGCACGTTATATCCAAGCGTTAAGGCCATTCTTTAAAAATGAAAGAGAGGGAAACAAATATTATACTATCCTGGCTAAATCGTTCAGACCAGATATCCTATATCTTCCTGTTTTCCATTTCAACAATAATGACTTATTTTTTTTGTGTGAAGGGAGGTTCATCGGTTTCTAACGCTACTATATTCAACAATTCTATATTTTTACAGACTCCAATTGCTGGTAAGAGGAAGTATTACGATCGGTTTTAAATTTTCGAAATGAGTTTTCACCACAAATATCCGATTTTTGGTATCCTGGGTCAGAAAATGCTGTTTTTAGAAAATGATGTTTGTGAGGTATCAGTATAGTTAAAAAAACCAAAAAAAAAACGGAAAATCGTAGAAAGTTTAAACTTTATATTTCCTTAAAGTGCTCCCAGGGGATCCGACGATAAATGTTCTAGTCAAAATCGATCCACCGCTTAGTACAACTTGGAACAGTTTTGCCAGTTATCCTAAGATTTACTCCATAAAGAGAATAGCTGGTTCCATTAAACTTGGTGTACCAACTACACAAACAGAGACCCATCATTCTTGTTTCAAATCTCTTTCCGAGAAAATTCATTTAAGCGGTTTTTGAAGGAAGTGTGAGACATATAAAAACGTCTTTGCTTCTCTCAATAAAAACTTTGTTTTATTGAGTTATATTGTACTAAATTGGTAGTGTATAGTAGGGGTGACCAACCCGCCGCGCAGGATACAAGCAAACGGGTAAATAAATAGTTTACTAACCTTTTTTTAACAGTATTCAAATACATTTGAGGTGTCTTTTGTCCCCAAGGAAACAGGGGAAGTATCTCGCTCGGCTGGAAGGTTGGTTTTATTTTCGTTTCCAACAATAAGAAAAACGCTCTTCAGTTTAAAGATGTCGAGATATTATTTGCCATTTTTCAAATAGAACATATGGAAATCTGACACTTATTTAATGACTGGACTTAATAAATCCTGTCTTTCTAGTGATTTATAACCCTCTGATCACTATCCTTGCCTTTTCATGTCTTCTCTTTTTGGCAACATCAATATTTTTGGTCAGCAACTATTTTCAAGAATGAAGTAAAAGTAGAGTAAAATTAGAACCAAAATAGCACTTTGTGAAACTACAGATATTTGTCACTACTTCCATCGAACTATGCAGTTTAGTATACGATGCAGATAGTGTACGTTGGTGTTTCTCAAATACTATTCAGCTCTCCGACTAGTTTTATGCTGCCCACTTAAAAGTAGTAAAATGTTCAAAATATTTATTCATGAAGTTTTCTTACTTAAAAAAGTAAATTTTCTATAACAGTAATCAATCGCAAATGGATATTTCGATCAAAAACCATTTCTATCTTAAACGGCTTTCTTACTTATCCTATGAATTAAATAAAACCTAATATCAGGAAAATTACATTTTTGCATCAGCCATCATTAGATTTGTATTTAAGTGTACCCAAGACAGTTCGTCTTCTTGCAATGTGGCCCAGATAACCTATAAGCTTTGAAACTCCTGCCTTTAGAGGATAGCATAAGGCTGCTGTTCACCCTATATTACGCACCAAAAAAATCAATTTTCCTGCGACCAAAAAATCTTTCAGATAAATTGATGGATTTTGCCAGAAATGTTCGTTTCAGACCACAGACCATTCGTTAAAAACAATTTTTACTTCCGCTTACTCCTAGTGAGTAAAAAGTATTGCAACCGTGTCAAATTTTCGAAATTCAGTTTTCACCAGAAATACGTACATGTTTTTCGGTCCTCTGAGTACGAAAAAAATGTTTTTAGAGAATAGTCTGTACGTATGTATGTGTGTGTGTGTGTGTGTGTGTGTGTGTGTCTGTGTGTGTGTGTGCGAACAAAATATCTTAGAAAAGAAAAATCGCAGGTAGCTCAGACTGAGTATTCGTCTTTGATAGTTACCACCACAACTAACACATTTTTTTTTTGTTTTTCGCAATTTTCTCAAAAAAGGTCCAAACTATTTTCTTTAAACTTCGTATACTATCTACAGGTATCAATACCTATCACTTTTATTTGCAACACTTTCCTAGAAAAATGGATTTTTGGTGAGGACTGGGGGGGACAGTAGAGTTGAGTTTTCCTCTAAAGTAGCTCTTCACTTAAGTGTATAGTTCAACCATCTACATAATATTATTACAAACTAAAAGCAATGTTAGAATTCCAAATTTAAAAGAAAATCGGTTAACCGGAAGTGCGATTTTACACAATAGCTTTTTAAATTTTTTGTAATTTTCCCGACAATGGCTAAAACAATTTCCTTTAAACTTGGAATGCTCACTACACAGATATAATCCTAGCATTTGTATTTGAAACATTTATCAAAAAAAAAAGAAAAAAAAAAAAGTTAATTTGAGATAGTTTTGCGCAATATGCGGCGTTAAATTTTAAATATATGTGGTTGGTTGTTTGTTATTGGCGTGCTTATCACATGACAAAATTTGAAGTTTAAAGAAAATGATTTTATATGCAGTTCTAATTGTGAGAAGAGAAAGAGAAAGTCTTGTGAATGTTTCACATCAGAATTTTTGATTGTTTTGAAAAATTGCCAAAAGAAAAGGAAAAATTACTAAAATTCCCATTATTAACCTTGCAGACTGCAATCAAGGTCCTGAAATAAACTAGCCTTAAACTTACAAAGATTTAAACATCATGTGACTAAATTTGTGCCAACTTTTAGCAAAATGCAGAATTTCTTTATTTCTTTTTCTCTCAGTGTCTCTCTTTCTCTGTTCAAGTTATTTAGAGAATCCTGTTGGAAGGTCTACAGAGAAATAGAGGAATGGGAAGTGGATGCGCATGGTGGATAATGTTTGCTTTAGTTCTTTGGGCCGCAAAACGTTCTCTATCTACGTATCCCTCTATACGTATATCTAAGAATGCTAGCAATGGGGCCGTATAGGTAAGCCCTTGGCCGCAGGAACCTTAAGCCTTCAGAGCTGCTTCCTTTACCACTTGGGAGATTCCCCGGCTCCATTCCTTCTTCTACTTCATGATCACTCCCTTTCTCTCTCTATCAAGCTCTCCCATATACACACCACACATACAACCACAGATATAAGCTAGGATCGTCCCCTTGAATACAAACCTATCTTTGATCGGTTACTTCTTTATACTCGGCACATTGGACTCAGGCTTACCAACTGAGCTCTCCCCCCCCACATACACACAAATACCCAAATATTACTCTAACCGAACTCAACTTTCCCATACAATACAATATACACAACCGCTTTTTCCCTTAAATTCCTTTCCACCAATTCCAACGCGGCTTTACCTACTCGAACAATACATATTTCATCATTTCATTGCTCGATCGTTATTTTCTTTCTTTTTTTCCACTTTTCTTCTGCGTTTCATATTGTAAAGTAGAAGGGATTTTCATACACAATGCTTTCTCCATATTTATTTTTATACAAAACAAAATAAAACTATAAATAAAATTACAAAAAAAAAATTCCCCGAAGATTTTTGTAGACAATTATTACTTGCTCCTATTCCTATAAGAGGTCGAACTGTGATCGCATCAAGTTTGCGAAATTGAATTTAATCTGTGTTAGGGAAAGAGTCTAGTATGAAACACTCACAGTACTTTCTCTTATCGCAATTAGGACAATTTAATTACCAAATTTTCTTTAAAGTTACAATGCTTACAAACGTTTAGTTCGAACTGCCCCGGTAAACAAGTTGTAAGATTTAGACACACACACACATATACCTGGGATGGACATTGTGGCGCCTTCTGTCGCAACTTTTTTCAACTTTCTTTTACACTCAGTAAAAGGAAGTACTGTGATCGTAACACTTTTTTGAAATTGAGTTTTCACCTGAAACATATGTTTCATTTTTGAGGGGGGGGGAGGTCACCTGAATACGAAAAAAGTGTTTTTAGCGAATGTTAACAAAAATGTCAAGAAAACAAAAAGTCGCAAGAAGCTCAAACTTAGGTATTCCATTTAGTACTACCACCGCGTTTAGGTACTAGCACTGCATCAGACACGAAGATTTCTAGCAACATCCAATCAATCATCAGCGCGACTTTACTGAATAGTTTTCCGTGGTTTTCTTTAAACTTTGTATACTACGTTCCTATATAAATTTAGAGTTTTTGGGAAAACGTTCAAGGAAAATTGAGTTTTTCGGTTTTCTGGGGGAACAGTAGCGTTATGCTTTCCCCTAAAGTATAATATATGGTGTTACCACCTATTTAATATTAAATACACATTAGAAGCTTTGATAAAATTCCGAATTTGAAAAAAATCGTTCAACAGTGCGAATTTAAAAATTGTAATGGGGGGGATTTCCTTGAAAACGGTTACCAAGGTTTTTTTTTTAAGCTTGGAATGCTTGCTGTGTAGATAGAACCGTATCACTTTAATTTGAAACATTTTTCTGATAAAAATTGATTGTAGAGGGGGTGTTGGAGTATAACTGCCAGTTAGTTTATATTTAAATTTGCACAAACTTTGTTGGTTTTGCCCATTCGCTTGTACATACGGCTGTTCAGGTATGCTTGTAGAAAACCCTACCACCTATTTCCTGACCACCCTAATTATTGTAGAGTTGCAAATTTAAAGAAAATTTCTCCATTAAATTGTATTAATTAGTGAGAAAACGAATTGTAACGAAAATTAATTGTATTAATTAGAGAAAAACGTGTGAATCTTTCACACCAGAATTTTTTACCAGTTTTTCCTCGAGAAACTCTATTTTAGGGTCTGCGGGGTGGGGTTAGAGTTATCGCCTAATACGGAAGGCATCTATCTAAATATACATAATAAAAATTCTGTGTTTGCAGTTAATTAATTAAAACTAGAAGTTAATTAATTAAAACTATGGTAATTGTTTTTATCGCTAGACTAAGACTTATTTTTATGAGCAAACAAGAAATAAGCTATTTCAGAAATTTACCAGAAAATAATGAAACCTATTTGCTAATTAGTCAGCACTAAGGATTATTGTTAGTATCTCTTCCTAAATAGTTTTGAGAATATTTAATACAGTTTTAAAAGTGTTGGAAATAAATTTGGATTCCACATATTCCATAATTTGAAGTCCATAAATTAAAAAATTAAAGAAAATGACCAATTGTCTAAAAATAAAAAAATAATATATACACTCGCGCGCACACACGCCACCCACACACACACACACAAATAAGTATATATATATATAATATATAATACTTATATATATATATTAGAAGAGAGAAGATATAAATTATACAAGAGCTATTAGCATTAACCCACTGGAAGAACTTGGTTAGTAAAGAGGTATATAAGTAGAAGGTGAAAGTTATGGCAGGAGTATGTGTAAATGTAGGAGAAATACAAGGAGAGACTCGTTAAGAACCAAGAGAAAATGGGAAAGCTTTACCACCATCCGGGAGGTCTGAGTAAAGATAGTAAGAAGGTGTCTGCAACAAACTACCGCGTGCGTATGCACACACACACACACACACACACACACGCACACATACAAACACAAAACTCCATCAAGGTGACAGTGCTAGGTCTAGATAAAGAGTTAAGGAATGAAAGAGGTTTGTAGTCTATCTTTTACAGGGTATAGGGTCGTTCCTCTGGTGTATTAGGAGGATGCGGAAAGCGAGTATAGCCATAAGAAGAAAGAAGAGTAAGGAGCTGCGGAAACTAGGAATACAGGAGAAGTAAAAAAAAAAAGGAACAGGGAGTTAGGTTTTGTTAGTGAGGTGTGGGGATTCTTGTTAGTATTTGTATGTAGGTGTGTATGTGTGTGTGTTTGTGTTGTGGGTGGTGTATGGAGGTAAAAGTAGGAGTTCACTACAATTTATTAGGGTCTGTTGGGCTTAGATAAATCCTATATGTGAGTGTGTGTATGTATACGTAGTAAGGATTGAAGAGAGAGGCTGTGTAGAAAAGAAATAGAAGGCTAAAGTCCTATGGGAGGATCACAATCCACAAGCATGTGAGAAGGAACAGAATATCCACTACCACCCGTTGCACACATCACGCTACTGCTCCTCATATATGTGTGTATGTGGATATTGCAAGCAAGCAGAAGGAGAAGAAGAAGAAAAAGGAAGCAGAAGTGTAGGTGCTCTTCCATCTCCAGCAACTAGGCTAGTGCGAGGCTCCGGGATCACCAGGTTACATTAGGTCTCGTCGGGAAATACCATATCTCTTCCCTGGTTGGTCTTCATTTTATTTATGTCTATGTGTTCCATTTGTCTTTCTGTTTCACTCAAACAGTACACTATACTGTATCTGGTTCTCTCATTCTAATATATACATATATATACATATTAAAGCACCAAAATCTACTAACATCTCTTCCACAAACCACATTACATGCAATGTCCATAACTTAAGGTAAAAGTAATAACATATATGAGTGATAAAACAGAAATAAAATTAATATTTTTCGAACAAAAATACTGACTAACCTATACACATACGAGTATACAAAACCATAAAAATTATGCCAATTGACATCTATCTGGGCATAGCATTCTGGCTGAAAGATAATGGAATTTAACGCAAAAATTGTACAATTATATAGAGAAAGGAATTCATTTCATGATTTTCAAACCATATTTTCGGTTATCTATTTAGGCCGCTGAGTAAATCGCGTAGACAGTTAGTCTATTGCAAGAATTAGAATGAACTGAAAGGCTAGAATGAAATATCTTGTATCGGACCGAGATTTAAGTATTGAACAAATGTACTTTCAGTTCTGAGTGAATAGTTCTATCGGAGACTAAATGTGGAACAGTGGTTATTTTGGCATAGGACTGTAACGTCCAAACGTGATAATTGTTGGAATACTCGGCTGACCCCACAGTTCCAAGTCCGTAAGTCAACTTGGTTTCAGTAGCGCTTGACATACTCGTATAATATATATGAATTGCCAGGGCTGTCTTTTGTCTTTTGATTCAAGAAAACTGGAGGGCAGATGGCACGCATGAGAATGAAGTTTACCTTTCTGGGTATTAACTTGCATTTTCCACATATGAAACCAATTTTCCAAGAAATTTAGCTGTGGTTATAAGATGGGAGTTGATTGGACTGGGTTATCAGAATGAGAAGAGAGGATAGATATGTATCTCACACTATCGACATATCTCTTCACAGTAAAATTAAGCTCGAAGAACAGACAAAGTTTTAAAACACCAGGTTATCTTACTCAGATTCAACATTCTTTTTAATCGATTTAAAAAGTGAAAATATTCACCGAAGTGAAAATATAAACCGTTATTAGGAAAGTACAAAAAAAAAATCCCTTCCAAATATCACTTAAAAAAAAAAAAAAATCTGGTGTGACTTCTCTTACTGCTTATAATAACATTAAAACAGTGATAAATTTTCTTTAGACTTTAAATGTTTACTCAGTTGGCCTTATATAAATATGGAAGTGGTGGCGGTACCTACCCTTGGCAACTAGAACTTGAAGTGATTATATTGTAATCCAGAAGGCAGCGTTAGTAGTATTTAACAAACCCCAATAATATTTCAAATCTAATTTCAAGTTCCTCAGAACTTCCAAAAATCAATTTTATTCCGGAAAATGTTTGCAGTTAACTCCAAAATTGAAGAAAATCGTTGCAGCTATTTACGAGAAAATTCCCTATAAAACTACTTTGAAGTTATTTTATCGATTTCATCCAACAAAAACACCAACGGATTTCATTAAATTTTTTATATTAACTATGAATACAGAGACCTGACACTTTTCGAGGGGAACTATTTTTCCGAGAAAGTCCATTTAAAGAAGTTTTGGGTGGAGGGGGGAGTGCATGATTTACTCAAAAAAGTCATTTTATTAAGTTTGGATTCTTCAATTGATATAAAATAATTTAAGCGAACTTTTAGTAAAAATTATAAGCCTGAAGAAAATCGGTCACTTAAATTTATGTAAATTGCAGTAATAGAAAGGCTTGTGAAGGGTATCACAGTTTTATTTACAGCAGTAAGAACCCAATTAATAGTTGTCGTGCATATAACCAACCACTACTATATAACCGCTAATTAAGGAAATGCAAAATTATAGATAAAATGTGCAATGATAGCGGGTTGGTTGGTTGGCTGGTTGGTGTTCACGTGGTGAGAGAGAGAGTGAAATAGTAAGAGGGACCCAATAACTCAATTTGCATCACTTATATAATGACATCTCCCTGAGGCCTATAAATTGCTATAAAGGAGGCAGAAGAGGGAGAGACACACGAAGTGTGGCGAGTAAAGTGAATGGAGAAGGAAATAAGATGATGGGACAGGCCGAGAGTTAGTTAGAGGCGGGAGGCTGGCTGGAGAAGGCGGTAAATGAAGTGCTGCTCCTTGGCCAACTACTAACTAATTGGTAAAAGCAATTATGTTTGCACATTGCCTTTCTCTAGCCCGGAGAGGAGGTGGTGGAAACTAACCAAGGAAACCTACTCCTAGGAGACTTCTGTATACATTCTGATGAGGACCGTTGGCTGACTAGTCCTCGGACATGTAGCAATTAATTTGAATAGCAAATACATATATACATACATACACAGATATAACATATATTTCCTAGTACTAGTCCGTCCTCCAATAAATACTTCATTGAACTTATCCTCATTATCATTAAGAAATATATTAATAAAAAAATAAACTAGAATAAACCCTAGAGGAAAACATCAACCCCCCACCCCCCACCCCACAAAAATGCCTTTAAATGAATTTTCCCGGAAAAAATGTTGCAAATAAAATTTATAATAGCTCGCCAATATCTGTAGTAAACATTTAAACTTTAAAAAAACTCGTAGGAGCCGTTTTTGAGAAAATCACTATCAACTGAAATAAAAACATTCAGTAAAGTGGCACTTCCGGTTGATGGATTTTGCCCAAAATCTTCGTGCCTAATGCCTAACTTTGAGCTCCCTGCAACTTTTCGTTTTTGAGATATTCTTTTCAAATACAACCACACGAACAGAAACATACAGACTATTTTCTAAAAACCACTTTTTTAGATTCAGGGGAGCTTAAATCGTGAATTTCCGGTATAAACTCAATTTCGAAAATCCGGCAGGATCGCAATACTTCCTCTTACTATTATTAGTAAGAGGAAGTAATATACTTAATACGAGAAGTATTCATACTAAGACGGATAAAATACCAGATGTTATCCCAGCATTGCGGGCCCATCCACATATTCACTAATGCACTTAAGATCGTAGGGTTAAAACAATTTTTATAAAATTAAAAACTTTGTAAATATTAATTTTACTATAAGTGTTGAACATTATGGCCATTTCAGTGAAACTATCATTACGGTGCTTTATATTTATAGTGAATAATATCTTCATATTTGCCATTATTACACAAAGTACAAAGTTTGGTGGGATTATTAGTATAATGGATACAGTTAATTGTTTGTTTATATATATATACACATGCACACAAACATTATACAGACCATTCGTTAAAAACAATTTTACTTTCTCTTACTAGTAAGAAAAAGTACAAATCCAGCAATTAATTTGGGAAAATGTAAATGATTTCAATTTTTAAATAGAGAAAACTATGTTATGAATCATTAAACTTTAGTATCATCAAAATAAAAACATAATATTAAACTATATGTAACATACTGGTATTTAAATAGTCCCCAGTCTGTGTATGGAAATAAAGTAAACAAATAATAAAAAACATAAAAAATAAAAACTTTTACAGTTAAAAATATGTCATAAGATATATAACATGGCAAAAGTATGTTTGGTGTGTTTAATGTATCGTAAATAATCCATATGGTGGCATTAAAATATATTTATAAAGTTGTTGTACTTGTAAAAATTAAATGGACGACCAACCCATGAGGATTATTTAATTTTATATACATATATATTATAGTGTTCTTTAAACTGAAACTCTACTATATAAATTTATTTTCTAATCTCTAACGTCTTTTTTTATACCATCTGTTCACCGCCCTTACACATTGGGTGGGAATTTTATTTTATTTCTCAAGAGTAATTTATTTTCTTAAAAAATGATTTATAAAACTATTTTAATGTAGTTACAAATTGTTGTACAGATTGTCCAGTAATAGCAATATTCCCCTACCACCATCACGAAATCAATTAAAGAATTAATTATCCAGTAAAATCTTAATGAGAGAGAGTATTACGATCGTGTCAAATTCTTTAGATATCTAGTTTTCACCGGAAATAAATGTTTTGTGATACCCTGAGTCAGAGAAAAAGAGGTTTTTAGAAATTGGTTTGGACATGGTCGAGCATAGTTTGAAAACGGAAAAATCACAGAAAATTCATACTTGATATTACCTTTAAATAATATCGGGGGGATGTTTCAATAAAGTTTTGGTCAAATTCTGTCAATCGGAAATACCATTTTACTGAATTCAATAACCCGGGAAAATTCATTTTGGAGGATGCTAAGAGTGCTTTGGAGTATCGGATGATCGGAAATGCGTTTTTACTGAAAGTATTTTTCAGTGGTTTGCAATTTTCTCGTAACGGCTCTGGATGGTATTCAACGGATGGTAACGGCTCGGTTTGAGGGGTGGGATGAGGTTATGCTTTCCTCAAAAAAGTCATTTTATTAAGTTTAGATTCTGCCATTGATATAGAACTGAACATTTATCATTGATATAGAACTTTAGATAATAAACATTTACTAAAAATTAGAATTTCAAAGAAAATTTGTCCATTACAATATATAAACTGCAGTAAGAGAAAATCGTGTGAGTGTTTCACATCAGATTTTTTACAACAACAAAAAAACATAAAAAACTGCATGTAAAGAATGATGTAAATGATAAAAATAAATAAATAAAAAGAGTAAGGAATTGGAAGGAAAATGTATACACGTCTTGTATAAACAGAGACAACACTGTCTGTTTGTTTATAAAAGATATTGTGTGTAGGTTGTAGCACCACTAAAAGGAGATCAGCACTTGTGTATACTGCTGTACGTGTCCCTCGACCATTGGACGGCCAACAGTGCAATGAGATATAAAAAGGAAAAAACTAGGGGAGAACTAAAGTGAGAAAAGAAGCGGCTATGTGTTTATTTGAATGGTATATTTGGATGTGTGGCGTGTAAAAAGGAAAAACGAGAAAATAGTGCGGCGTTATGTAGTTGTGGAGGACATCATTTACATTGGATAAAGGGACGAAGAAGTATAGGGTGTTGGCGCAGTTCTAACTCCCAAGGGGCTCGTAGCTGGGAAATTACATTCTTGGTAAGGACCCACACTGTACACAGGTAGGTACTGCTAGACACATCTCTCTATTCATTAGTATATGGTTCCTGTACTGGGATATATCTTTCTCTTTTCACTGGTGCATGTTAACTTGAAAGAAAAGAAAAACATTCTGGTGAATGAAACACCCACACGAACTTTCTCTTATTGCCATGGTAAAAATAAATATTCCTTAGTTATAATTGACAAATTTTCTTCAAACATCATTTTACTTTCTCTCATTTTATTAAATGTTTAGTATTTTCAATGTTATATCGGAGGGAGAATCTAAACTTAATGGAACATTTCCATGGGAAGCGAGATCTTCCAGCTCTCCCGAAACTCTTTAAAGTCAATTTTCTCGTAAAAAATATCAAACAAAATTGATACATCTTTGTATATTATATAGTTAGTACGAAGTTTAATGAAACTCGATGGGCTCTTTATTGAAAAAATAACAGAAAAGCCTAACCCTCCCTCCCCTCAACCCATTAAATGAATTTTCAGGAAAAAATCCTGCCCCCCCTACAGATAAGATATATGTAGTATATTACAAAGTTCCAAGAAAATCACCGGAGTATCCAGTAAAGTGGCGCATTCGGTTGACCGATTTTAAACAAAATCTTGTTGTCGGGTCTCCTGAAAGCACTTGAACGAAATATTAAGTCTGAACTTTCCACGACTTTTCGGACATACAATACAGATAAATTTCTACAAACTATTTTTCGGACTCAGGAGCCCTCAAAACACGTAAAAAGTAAAGTAATGCCTATTTTTTCAGGCGGGCTTAACGTCCTACTACCAACTTAGGTATCGTGGACGGGGGCGGAAGCACCTACTTTACTAATAACATTTTTTAAACAAATATAAAATTTAGCAGTTATACGCGGGACTCGAACTGGTGTCCTCCCACTCACAAGTCCATGCTCATAACCACTGCACCAATTTGCTTGCCCTGTTTGGGAAAGAGCAATATCAAATACGGGACAAAGTAAAAAAATTATTCGCGCACATAGGCTGTTGGTGGTAAGAGTTATTCGAGGCTTCAGTATCCTCTCGTATGAGGCGGCCTGTGTTATTGGAAATATTCTGCCAATTAATATAAACATTAATAACTTCCCAGTTTTTCACAAGGAATACTCAGTATAGTCTAACTGAATATCAATCTTGCACTTATGACAAACCTCTGAATCCGAATCACTGGCACATCCTGCTAGCCTGGCTACATCCCTTTAACAGTTGCAAGACAAGAAAATATCAGCTATGATTACTACGTCTTTACAGATGGTTCCAAAGAGGGTACAGATGTAGGATGCACATTAGTCTTCTTCAATAAAGATGGTTAACAAATTCTTACCAAACAATATAAATTGGCTTTGGCTGTTCTAACAACCAAGCAGAAGAATTAGCGATTGCTAAGGCGCTGGATATATTACTATCCCAAAAAATTGCAGGCGGAATAGCGTGCATTTTGATTGATAGTCGGGTGTTCCTAGACTCAATAAAAAATCTAAAAAACCACTCTCCACTGATTGAACAGACGAAGTTAAACTTGAGTTTAACCGCTGATGGAACGCGGTTGGACCATTTACTTTGGTTGGATGAAAGCTCATCAAGGTTTGTTAGGGAATGAGATCGCGGATAAATTGGCCAAGGAAGCTTCAAAATCCACAACTTTACCCATGAGTTATGAGAAGTACCCTCATCAGTTGTTACATGCAAACTGCAAGTTGTATCTATAGCTGAATGGAACAATTATGGCTTTCTACTACAAAAGGATCCACTACCAAGCTCTTCTATCCCACAGTTATTACACGTCTGCAGAGAATGAACATCCAGCTATCATACAAGATGACTCGCGTGTCGAGTGGACTCGGAAGGTTCAGGAGCTATTTACACCGTTCATGGATTTTTGTTCATGCCCACTAAAACAATCCAGGATGTTGAAATATATTACACTGTCCACTACTTGATTCCATCAGAGCTCCATTAGTACAGACATTTATTTATTCTTCAGTCCGGCGGCTGGCGTCCATCTCATCTTCACCAACTACTAAATTCTAAGTATTACGACCACTTTCTGAAATTCGTTAATTCTATAGACTTTATTTAGTGATTTAAGATTTTTTGCTTTTTGTTTGATTTCCATCTTGTTTTGTTTTTATTAAAGTACCTGTTTAAGTTGTTTTGTTTTTTCTACTTTAATAGTATTTCATAAACTTATTTATTTTGTAGTTTGATTATGTTTTACATACAATTCTGTACATGTATGCATGTAATATGTGTATTTATGGAGTATGCTGTAAATAAAGAAATTAAAAAAAAAAAAATCTGTGTGAAACACTCACACAACTTTCTCTTACTCCAGTTCTCAAAATTATAATTGACAAAGTTTATAGTTTGTGTACCAAATTTAATGAAATTCGTCGAAAACTGAAAAAAATGTTCAGTAAAAGCGCACTTCCGGTTAACTAATTCCTTGAAACTGGGAATTTTGGCCATCCATTTATTTCTAATTAATTTTGTTTGGATGATAGAATTGTACAATCAACTATGATAGTACTTTAGAGAAACACATAACCCTACCCCTCCCCTAAAAGTGCCATTAAATGAATTTTCCTAGAGAAATGTTTTGGATAAAAGTTGTAGATCATTGCATGTTTAGTTTATATACGAAGTTACAAGAAAATCGTCGGAGCCATTTTTGAGAAAATCGCGAAGAAGTGGAAAAATCATTTAGTAAAGTGGTAAAGTAAACGCGCTTGCGGTCATCCGATTTTTTCAAACTCGAAATTTCAACAAAATATTTAATTCTAATTAACATTATTCAGATGATGGAGTTGTTTAATAAACTGAAATAGCACTTTAGATGAAAACCTAACCCCTCCCCTATAACTGCCCTTAAATGAATTTTCCCAGAGAAATGTTTCAAATGAAAGTTGTAGCTCTTTGTATGTTTAGTTGATGTTCCAAGCTTCAAGAAAATCGTTGGAGCCATTTTTGAGAAAAACGCAAAAAAGTAAAAAAACCAACAAGTAAAGTGGTACTTCCGATTGAGTAATTTTGACAGATGACCCACTGTCAGATGCCATGGTGATACCTAAACGGAATATCAAGTTTCAACTTTCTACGGTTTTTCGTTTTTGAGCTATGCTGTTCAAATACACATATACACACACACACACACACACACACAGACCATTTGCTAAAAACCACTTTTTTGGACTCAGGGTACCTCAAAACGGATATTTCCGGTGAAAACTCAATATCGAAAATTTGACACGATTACAATACTCTTACTAGGAGTAAGAGAAAGTAAAAAAACGACTACCACACCCGCCGCCGCTCAAAACACTATTCGGTTGAAAACTTGATATGATGGCAATACTCTTGCTAGCAGTGTCAGAAGTAATAAGAATCTAGTGTGGAACACTCGCATCACTTTCTCTTATTGCAGTTTACGTCGCAGCTATAATTGCCAAATTTTCTTTAAACATATAATTTTTACTAAATATTTTCTTGCCTTCGCAATGAAACACTCACACGACTTTCTCTTACTCCTGTTAACTATATATTATAAAATGACAAATGAGTGTTTCAAACGAGATTTCGATTTTTTTTAATTAAAAACAAGCAAAGGACACGCAAATTTGAGAAAAATTTAACAAAGGGCTTGTTATAACGGTCAGAGTTGGTGTCTCTAAAGATTCAGACCTTGCGGTGTGTGGGGTAAGAGTCGGAAAGACTGGCCAAGTAAGGTTCTTGTAGCAACGACCAATATGCAAATTAGCATACTCTTCTGCAAAAAGATTGATCAAAGGCTGCTAAATGAGCTATTCCCGTCAGAAAGGGGCTGTAAGCAATGGGAGGCATCAATCCAGGTTACAAGAAGAGTAGTTAATTTTCCCTGTGCCCAAATTCCTATCGATGATTATCTGCAAAAATACCAACACCTTATTGGCGTAAGCTCCTGAGCGTGCTCTGCAGACGATATGATATGGCTGGCAACTCCTGTTTGGACATTTGAAATACTTTTACTGATGATGAAGACTCTTGCGCCAAGTTTTATTGGGCTGGAAGAAGCCTTTTAGAAAAAAAATACCTCTTAGCTCACCACTGTTTATGTGTCTGCCTCCCTCTCTTCTTCTCTTTAGGTTCCACCTCTTTATGTGTCAACCACACTTGTGCCTAGTTGATATACCACGATTCAAGAAAATCGCCTAAACTGAAAAATCCATTCAGTCAACTGGTACTTCGGTTGAGGAATTTTTTCAATTAAGTTCCTGATGGAACCCATTGTGATACCCAAATTCAATTTCGAGAAAGAACAGAATTATTTCATAAAATTACGCCGTATCTCACAAACCCATTCAATTATGAAACTACGAGTATATTTTCAAACACTCCAGAGGTTCTACAAAGTTTAGTAAAGTACTTAATGTTTATAAATTTAAGTTTAAAATATGAGCAAAATGTGATCTATTAATATAATTTTGAGTACTGAGAACATGTAAATGAAGTGTAAAGGATCAAGTAATAGGAGAATATGATCGAATGGTCCTTGTAACCATGACCAGAAAAAAAAAGTCCTTTTGACAAATTAGTCGCCTGATTGTTGAATGCGTAAGTACTTGAGTGCATACGCATGTACACACACACATTAAAGACCGTATAGGTTTTAATAGCAAAGGAGAAGCTAAATAAATTTCTGAACAGGACAAAATATATGGAAGAAGTTCTTCCCTGGCAAGGAAAGGTTACAATATCCCCTCATGGGGCCGGAACCTTAGTGTGAACCAAACGACTGGTTCCTGCGGAAAGAGTTCAGAAATAAACAAGTCAAAAAGAATTCAGCTCTGAAAGACGAGGCAGGCATACCTGCCTGGACGGCTTTTCAGATCGGAAAAAACTGAAGTGCATAAGTCTGTGTAGAAGTAGGCTTCGCAAGCTGGTCATTGTTTCAAGAGACACCTAATAAAGAAGCCCTAGTATACGATAGCACCACTAGATTCAGTGGAGATAGACACTGCAATACTTTCTAACGAATTGCGAAGCTATTATTCAGAGGTTTGGAAGCCTGGATGGATACCTACCGGGTATTGAATTAAAATATGCCCTCCTTCTGAGATTTCTGAGAATTTTATTTGAAAAGAGGGAGAGTGAGTGATCTCGTCTAGGCACCAGGAGAGACGTACAAAGGCCTCTTTGGTTTTCCGAGTTTATTGAAAAAAAAAATCTGGTGAGATACACTCACACAACTTTCTCTTACTCCAGTTTTCAAAATATTAATTGATAAATTTTAAAGTTAATATACCAAATTTAATGAAATTCGTCGGTTTTTTTTAATGGAGAAAATCGCAAAAACTGTTCAGTAAAAACGCTTTTCCGATTTACTAATTTGCTTGAAACTCGGAATTATGAATTTGGCAATCTGTTTATTTCTAATTAATTTTGTTTAAACGGTATAATTGTATAATCAACTATGATAGCACTTTAGAGGACAACATCCCCCAAAAGCCCCCTTAAATGAATTTACCAGAAGAAATGTTACAAATAAGAGTTGTAGCTTTTTATATGTGAAGTTTACACTCAAGTTTAAAAAAAAAAGTTTGAGTCGTTTTAGAGAAAACAGCAGAAAACTGAAAAATACTTTCAGTGTAAACGCACTTGCGGTCACCCAATTTTTTTCAAACTCGGAATTTCAACAACATATTTAATTCTAGTTAATATTATTTAGATGATAGAATTATGTAATAAACTGAAATAGCATTTTAGAGAGAAACCTAATCCTACCCCTCCCCCAAAAGTGCGCTTAAATGAATTTTACCAGAGAAATGTTTCAAATAAAAGTTGTAGCTCTTTGTATGTGTAATTGATATAACAAGTTATAAGAAAATCGCAGAAATGTAAAAAAAAAAACATTCGGTAAAGTAATACTTCCGGTTGAGGAATTTTGACAGATAACCTACTGTCGGATCCCATGGTGACACCTAAACGGAATATCAAGTTTGAACTTTCTACGATTTTTTGTTTTTGAGCTATGCTGTTCACATACATACACACACACACACACACACACACTATTCCATTTTCTAAACACCACTTTTTTTGACTCAGGGGACCTCAAAATGGATATTTCCGGAGAAAGCTCGATATCGAAAATTTGACACGATCACAGTACTTTAATAATAAAAAGCACCGCCAGATGAAAATACAACATATCAGATTGACTGTTGTCAAAATGGCAAATGTTATTTGAATTCTGCCCATAGATCGATCTCTAAGGGAAGCTAAACTGCACTTAAATCGTAAATGGATTCCATTGTTCACACGTATACTCCGATTCGGTACCAGAGTTACGCCAATAAAATTTTTTTATGGGTCCCTCCATGGGAAGAAGCCTTTTTTTTACATTTCAGTAATGAAAAATCGGAGAAAAAAATAAAATGTAATGAAGAAGAGAGAGGTGCAGAGTAATGAAAGTGATGAGAAGTGAAAAAATGAAATTCGAAAAATATACTTACTATTACGAGGATTTGGTCTGATTGCTTAAGAAGAGAAGTTTTGAGATGGCTAAGGCACTTAATAAGAATGGAGGAATCCCGAATTCCTAATAAAATGATGGAAGGATACGCAGGAGGGGCTAGAAAAAGAGCAGGGCCTAGGATCAGGTAGCTGGACGACGAAGTCTAGGAGTAAGTACTTGGAGAAGGATTGCTTTAGTGAGAGAGAGGTGTGAGTGAGAGTGATTGAGGAGGCCCAGGTCCTTTGAGGACCGTAGAGCCAAAGAAGAAGAACACGAAGGAAGAAGTAAAATCGCTATACTATAAAAAAAGAGCGAAAAGAGGTACAAATAATGAAGGTGGTGATAAGTTTAGCACAATATTGTCACTAAAGTAATTATTTATTTACAAAATTCTCCTTTTTTTTCTTCTTGAGAAATTTACATTTTAAAATAATAATATTGTTAACATATAAAAAAAAAAAAACAATAAAAAATATGTTTTGTTATTAAATACGCATCCAACCAACATTTTCTTGTATTTCTCGTCCATCGGATTTCATTG
Source organism: Triatoma infestans (assembly GCA_011037195.1). Classification (NCBI taxonomy): domain Eukaryota; kingdom Metazoa; phylum Arthropoda; class Insecta; order Hemiptera; family Reduviidae; genus Triatoma; species Triatoma infestans. The sequence continues at coordinate 7,120 of JAAEAF010012326.1, read as the reverse complement.
TAAAGTGATGAACAGTCCCAACAAAATAAAAATAAAAATGAATTTCCTCTCTTCTATTGTTATCCATTATTGATTAAAAACACTGAACGGGTTTTGGAGTATTTTCTACATTAATCACTTGCTAATTATGTGAAAAATATAAATGAAAAAAAAATTAACGTAAAAAACGTAAATATTCCTCATTTTTAAGATTAGGCAATGGTGTATTTTACTTATATTTCTAGCCATATGTATATATACTTTTTTGTTTTGTTACGGCAGAAATGGTTTCTTTTGTTTCATCTACTCATCATCGAGTGATTTGCGTTTAATAACTTTAATGTAGAATGGTAGTTCTATATTGTTTAACCAGCAATTTATCTTCTCCAAATAATTTAAAAATAAATGGAAATCTTTGATTATTTGTTTTCCAGTAAAACGTAGGATTTTTATGAATAAATTACGTTGATATTCTTTCCACTCAGTATGCTAGTAATCAACAAGTGGCCTGAAACAAAGTTAAAAATAAAACAATTCTTAGAACGATGGATTTAAAATAATATAAGAGAGATAGTGAGTGAATGAAAACAGAAACAGCGTAACCGAAATTCGGCACAACATTATGTATTTATATATATCAACCTAGGTAATGGCCTGTTCTTCTTTTCACGACTGGCACTTCTGGATCTAGATCGTGATCTTCTTCTAGACCTAGACCGGTGCCTTCTTTCATGCCTAAAAAAAAAAAAATCTGGCATGAAACACTCATACGACTTTCTCTTACATAGCAGTCTTCATAGTTATAACTGACAAATTTTCTTCAAACTTATAATTTTTACGAAATATTCCTTGTCTTCAATTTTATAACAATGAGAAACTCTAAATTTATAAAATGACTTTTTTGAGAAAAGTATAACCCTCCTCCCACTCTTTAAATGAACTCCCTCGGAAAAAAGTTACAAACAAAAGTGATAGGTCTCTATATTCATAGTCAGTATGATATAATTTGTCGGTGTCTGAAAAAAAGCTGTTCAGTAAAACCGCACTTCTTGCCAACCGATATTCTTCAAACTTGGAATTTTGGCAACATATTTAATTCTAAATTAATATTATTCAGATGATAAAATTATGAAATAACTAAAATAGCACTTTAGAGGGGGGAAAACCCCATCCCTCCAAACGCCGCCTTAAATGAATTTTTTCAGAGAAATGTTTCAAATAAAAGTTGTAGCTTATACTATGTATTGTTGATATAATAAGTTGAAAAGAAAATCGTCGAAGCCATTTTCAAGAAAATGGCAAATTCCGGCTGAGGAATTTTGACAGATAACTTATACTCAGATTCCATGGTGAACTAAACGGTATTTTAAGTTTTAACTTTATGCGATTTTTGGATTTTGAGCTATGTTCTTATACAGACACACAGAAAAAAAAACACTTTTGGATTCAGGGAACCTCAAAAATGTATTTCCGATAAGACCTCGATATCGAAAATTTGTCACGATCAATAGAAATCCAATAGGGTACAGATTCTTGTGAACTAGAAAGAAATTCTTAAGTTTGATGTAAGCCCACATATGTAGATTATAAGAAATCAAACTTTATGTTGTTTTTTGTGATGAAAGAAACCCTGAATTTGTTCCCGATTATGAAATGTGGTCAAACTCTATAGAGGTCTGCACCATATAATCGTCACAAAAGGCCCACCTTGATCAAGTCAATCTTGGCAAAAATACAGTAGTTTCAATTACCATAATGATAATACCAATTTTAAAACATACCTTTTAGGTGAAGGACTTCTACTCCATGAAGGGCTACGCGATCTGGAGCGGGAAGAATCTGATCTTAAACGTTCATATTCAGCTAAATATTCATGTCTGCGCATGCGTTCCCTTTAAAAAGAATAATAATTGAAAAAAATCAAAGCTTCATTTAGTGTGTGTTAAAGAAAGTTTTCTCTACTCACCGTTTTCTCAACTTTATCGACATTTCTCTCATTTCATCTTCACGATCGATTCTTTCTTGTTCAACTTTTTCTCTCTTCTCTCGTTCAGCCTTTTTGTCTGCTTTATCTGCAACATATGAAGCTAAGTATTAACAAAAGTAAATAAGTAAATAATATATTTCATTAAAAAAATTATAATAATAAAAATAATATAAAATCAGGTAAACCAAATTGGTTAGGAAGAAATTTAAGATAAAATACAAACTAAAAACCATACATTGTTTGTTCAGTAATGCTTGCATTTTCCTCTTAAGGCGTTCTTGAGGTGTCATTTTTGGTGTACCAGAACTTTGTCCAGGCTGTGAAAATTAAAATTTATATGTTATTTTTTTTAGAAATATTTAAAAAATGAGGGATATATAAACAATTGAAACCTTATTTGGAGATTTCTGTTCCCCAGACAGACGACCTGGATATGTAAGATGTTTTGGGGGAAAAATTGAGCAAATTGACTACACGGCCTAGACTATCAAAATAGACTAGAATTTGGAAGTTATATCAATCTAGCTTGAGTTTATAAAAACTAATCTTTTAGAAAATGAAACGATAAATAATAGTTTGCCATTTATCAAGAAAAAGTAGATTTAGAAGAGGAGTTGCCTAAAGATCCAAATCCATTGATGTCCACTTCGGATTCTAAGCGTGTCCTGTTGATAGTCACTTTATAAGTAGTTGTCTGTGGATAGAATAACATTTGGCATTCGGTGGCATCATCTACAGAAAAATTAAGGACTGGAAATAAATAATCGAAGATGCAGCATATGATTGCAACCCTTAGGAATGTATTATATCAAATATATAGTATATCAATGGCTTAAATATACCATGAAGCATTGAATTTTGTATATATACATATTTATTTTTGGTGTGCCGCGAAAATTGGGGAAGAACTTTGTTGTGCCTGGAAAAGAAAAGGTTGCGGAGCACTGCCATAAAGTATACCAAATCAGAACTGGAACAGCGGGTGACGATTGTACACCAAAGGAACACATAAAACATATTTTTAAAGAGATATTACAAAGTATTTTGTCGCTTGCAAAGGAGAAACGTGACTATAAACAAGAAGATACAGAAAATGATAGCTGCAAGTGAAACGGAGTGAATTATCGCGCAGAATAGAAGTGAAGAGGACTTTGAAGATAATGATGAATGGTTGCAAGTTAAAGCGCAATAGAAAAAATTACATTGCTCAACATTTTAACCTATGATCAGTGCAGAAAAAGGTAATTATACAACAGAAGACGTCAGACAAAGATGGAAAAGCGACACAATGTGGAACAATAACGAACTAACATTTGTATATTCGCACTGTGAAGTGATTTGCACATTGTCAACTTCATAAAAACCTGGTGATCTCAGTGTAAGTGTTATTCATGGGCTGTGCTGGAGATAAAAAAAAGAAAGTAACGTATCATGGATCGCCTGCTTCTTTCTACGATCATCGACCAATGTCGAGTGCCTTTGGTCAAATCATCAAGTTTGTCTTGACCGACCAAAAAGCGGATGATGACTACAGAAAGAAAAAGGCCATCACAGAAAAATAAAAATCTGACTAGATCATGTTATTAGGTTAAACTATATTTTAAGGGCAACAAGATGCTCCTTCTTGAGGAAATGTTTTGCCCATTTCTCTAATCACACAACGAAATAAATTTCGAAAGAATCTATAGTTATTACATATATGACTTGTATGTAGCTGGAAAATTGAGCGTACTAGAAACAACAACTCTTATTCAGTCAAAACAACAGAATCAACTGTAAACAAACAAGATTAAATAAAATTTAATTCTGTTATAATTGGTGAAAGGACCGAAGGAAAAGGAAGTTTTTTCCAATAATGAGAACAAAAAAGACATTGGTTGATAAGCTATAAAGTGGATTTCCTACCGAAATCTATCATTGAACCTATCATTTTATTTTAGGACGTGACAAAATTTTATTTCGATATCCTAAACGGTCCTATAAAAATAGTTATTCTGGCAATCTATATAATGAACAAATAGAGGAATGTATTATTTAGGAGGTAAGCAATAAAACGCACAAAACTTTTTGCCAATTTGATTTTCTTTCGCAAAAGCTAAAACCTTACCCAAAATAGTTTGTTTTTTAAAAAGTTTTATATTAATATTCTATTACCAATAAACACCACAAAATCTTGAAAAAAAAAAACGCAATGAAACGTTTAGGAATGTTTTGCTGGGAATTATATCAATTTTTTTCTCCTTTTTTTTCCAAGTTTGTCTTAATGCTGTAAAAAGAAATGAGTGTAGTGATCGCGTCAAGTTTTTGAAATTGAATTTTCACCGGAAATGCATCGATTTAAAATTGGAATCTTCTAAATACAAAAAAAAAAGAAGGCTTATAAGTTGACTTTTATTTACAAGGTGCAGTACTCATAAAAGAAAACATATATTACAAAGTTGTTGGTAATTATCAAAGTAAATCTCTTTCAAAAACGTAATTTAAGTTACACATTTCCATATGTTGGATATTTTCATTTTTAAAAGGAAAAATGTACACGACTTTTAAAAAGCGAAAAATAATATGTGTTTACCTATCCTGGTAGCAACGAACATCCCTCTTAACCTAGTTAGGTCCTAACAAAAACACTTTTAAAAACCCAGTGTATCATCTAAATTTTCTCTGTGCAAATCTAGGTTATCATACTGTTTTGATTAAAACATCCTGATGATGGACGAACGCCCGAAACCGGTCGATGAAATCACCAAAAGAAGTAAGGTATCACGGAAAACATCTCTGATATATTTTCTAAGGGTTAACCACCACTAAGAAAGATTCGGTTATAAATCAGGGAAATCAGATGAAAATTTTAATAAGTAATGTTTTCAGCTTTCCACGAATTATTTGAAAAGCGAAAGCTACTCCAACTATTTTCTTTTACTATACTTATTGCACATATAAACTTAAATTAATGTGAATTTTATTCTATTTTACTATTATCTGCTTTTTCCCCAAGAAAATTGATTCTATTCTGGTACCAGCAGTGCCATGAGTTGAGGCTACAATGAGATTTTGGAGTATTATAAAAAGTGAGAATTGCAGTAAGAAAAAAAAAACGTGTGAAACACTCACACGACTTCTCTTATTGCAAATTTACAGAAATAGCAAATTACCCCACCTCTCCTCCAAAAAACTTTCCTTAAATGAACTTTCCCGGAGAAATGTTTCAAATAGAAATTGTAGCTCTTTATATGTATAGTTATTATTGTAAGTTTAAAAACAGCAATAATATTGCTGCTGAAGTGAAGATGCTCGTGTATCTACGTCTATTCCTAGAGTAAATATATGGGGAGCTCATAGAATGAATCCTAGTAAATAGCTCATAAATTATTCCTAGTGATCTGAAGGCTTCATTTTTTCCTGCTTTCATGGCAATAATGTGTAAGATTAATCCGAAAAAGTCGTTCGGAATCATTTTCGAAAAAAATCACAAAAAAGTGATAAATCCATTCTCAGTAAAATGTTATTTCCGGTTGACCGATTTTAATCAAAATCTTATAACGCCAGGTTTTAATCCCAATGGTAGCACTTAAAACTAAATGTATCAAATTTCAATTTTTCTATTATTTTTCGCTTTTTAAATTATGCTGACCATACACACACAAACACGCTGGCCACTTTCTAAAAACCTCTTTTTCGGACTGTGGGGACCTCAATATATATATATCTCTAGTGAAAACTCGATAACGAAATCGCAAAACTTTTTTTTTTACAGCAGTAAGAGAAGTAAATAAATTGTGTGAGTATCTCACACCATTTTTTTTTTCACTGATGAAAACCAAACTTTCTCTAATACTGATGAGAGCGCAAAACATTCCTAATACCTTTATAATTATCTAAACAAAAAAGAAAAAAACAATGCCCTTCTTTTTTAAAAAAATATATAATCTGTTTATATAAAACAGTCTACAATAAAATAAAAAAAAGTAATGAACCTTGTAGATATTGAAAACAGTCATTATTTCAACTATATTATGTTTGCTTTAACGCTTAAAAAAAAAGTTACAAAAAACTATGCACAATGATGTCCGCAATTTACATTCGTAGATTTATGAGAATCAATTAGTTTTATTGTTATACAGAGAAAAATAGTGATCTTAGCGAGAATATAATAAAAATAATAATAATTTTTATTTTATTTTTTAAATATTTTATCTGTTTGGTAAGACAAACAAAACAAAAAATGAAGAAAAATGAAAACATTTTCTTATACATTACTTTAATACATTTTATATAAAATATATAAAAAGAAATGTAAAGAGGTAATAATTAAGTGTTGATTCTTACTGACTTTGTTTCTGCTACTCGTATTACCAATAACAGTCCCAGTTTTCCTGAAAAGTTAATATATAAAACAAGATTCAAAAAACATCGGAGAAATTATTGTTGTTATAGTGATCGTTCATTAAATAATATTTTATAATCAAATATTTGAGAGCCCCAATTAATAATAAATTACCTAATTACTAAATGTAATAAAAAATTAATAAATAAATAAATTTTATACTAACTTATCATTTAATTTAGTATTACTGTCTGTAGAAGGTTTATCATCATCTGAAAAGGACAATTCTGATGAAGACGATCGACCTCTTCGTCCATAATACCTGTCATTATAAAAAAAAAAAAATAAAAGTGATACATTTCTATTTATCCAGCAAACATTCTTAACTTAAAGAAAATCGTTTTAACGTTTTTTGGAGAAAGTTAAAAAAAAAGAAGCCAAAAACCGATTGTCTTCAAATTTGGAATTCTGTCAAATGCTTCTGTTCTAATGTATATTAATATTATGTAGGTGAAAAAAAACATATACCAGCAGGGCGGGCTTTACCGGCGATGCACCCGTGCAATTGAAAATGAAAGTGGAAAAAAAAAAATAAATAAAAATAATAATAATTTCATACGCAACAATTAATAACATAATAAACTTATAATTATCCGGATCTTCTCTTTGAGCCGCCTTTACTGAATCTTCAGAAATTTTCAGTTGTTTTTAGGGCGTATATGTAATAAAAGTTAAATTTTCTCAATGAATTTTTTTTTTTTTTTTATTGCAAGGGCTTATCATGATTTCTGAACACGAAATCAGTCGGAAATTAGACTACCCAGAACTAA
>JAAEAF010012325.1:0-24723 GCA_011037195.1 Triatoma infestans | reverse complement strand
TTGAGGAAACGGAGTCTTCGCAAATAAAACCGCCAAGGGATTCCATTATATACCTTCAATTTCAATCCCACTATAACACTTCTTTAACCACAAAAAATTATTAAATATATGATTTATTCACTCTTGATTAAGGGCCGATATTGCCATATTTATTACAATTAAATTCACACAAATTCACTACACTCACTTCGTGCCCACAATATTATTACTTCTCACATATAAACTAACGCAAGTCGGCCATTACACTGCAACTTGCGCAACATCCAGTGTTAACTTTTTTATTAAAGAATCGATAATTTAAACTTTTTTTATTTAGGTGCCTTCTCATTTAAAATCGTTTTCATAAAATTGTACTTAAAAAAAAAAGCTTCCAAAATCAACCTTTAGCTTAATTTGCTTCATTTAGAGCTGAATAAAATAAGTAATGCTAATGCCACTAACTCGAATTTTATTATTGTAAAAAATTAAATTATTTAGATTTATCAATAATTATTATTCCAAAAGGGAAATGAGAATTATTGCAAATGAGAATCTCATCAAATTATTCTTAAAATTATTCTCTTCAAAAGAGATTAATCACTTCTTACTAACAAATTAAAAGAATAAAAGAGCACAGCATTCTTGATATTTTTCATATCAGATGATACCTACCATATAAAGCTAGAGGAAAAGACATGTTCAAAACAATTAGAGCAAACAAAATTAGCTGAGGCATGGAGCCCCGCTCCCGACTAAAATTTTCGTGGGTCGAAAATACTTAGTAATAAATATAGTATATACATATTATCAAAATGTTTTATTTTGTTAGTGGGTAATTCACAATCTGTATCAGCATATTTTTATGCACATTAATGGATAAGAATGTGGTTTATAGCACATAAATAAGTCTTGCGTTTAGTGAGTAGCAAAATAGAATGGAGTCTTATTTGTTATAGTAGTAATTCCCTCCCAAATGGTCGGACATGAAGTTTAGAAAAGTTCCAAGATTTTGATAAGTTTAGGAGCAGTTCATATAGTGAAAACAAGCACCGTCTTCAGTGAAAAAGAAGGCTTGGTAGAGCATCTTGTTAAAGTTGAATTGGTCAGGAGAGCCTAGAGAGCTCAGGTTTTCATGTAAACATAGATTGAGCATTCGAATGGATTATACCTTGGCACCGCAGCATAGACTTATTGTACCAGGACTTACATTATTAATTATAAACACTAAATAGATTCTCTTTTCTCTAGGTTAGGAGAAAATTATTAAAAGTTATTATTATTAATTGTTATCAGAAATTCGTTTTTTAGTAAACAAATTCAATTTTATTGTACATTTTTAATTCAATGTAATCATGGAAAAATAGAATTTTGAACTAATTAAATCCTTCATTTCAATTTGCCTTTATGGATTTGTTAAAAAATGTGAAACCAGAATTTTCAAATTTAATCAGTATTTATTTTAAAAAAATAAAGAAATAGAACTAGGATTGTCTGATTTAGTGCCAGTATCTAGGGAAGGAATTCAAATAGACATTTGGTTGGATTCGATAAGCTATTAGTATTTTAATAATACAAATTATGCCAAATGAATTGTGCTTTGATCCGCCGAAGCAGATCCCAAGCGAGGTTGCAAAAGAAGGAGGAATTCCCTTGTCGATTTGCAATTCTAGGACATCTGAGGAAGATTGTACGAAAATTCTATAGTGCAACTTTCCTGGAATCATCCGAATTTACAAAGATTAAAAGGAGACAAATCTATAAAACGTCAGACATCCGCAGCGACATGGCGAGGGTGCAGTACTTGGAACTTGGAATGTCAAGGGACTATCGGGGAAGAAGTGGAACTACCAGAAGAGGCCTATAAAGCAAAATCCCCCTGATGACAGGGACGAAGAAAGGTTCAGACCACATTCAGTTTCATGGTGGCGATATGTTCTACTCAGGTGTTCCAGCTTCAACCAGGCTAAATCACGAGTCACCTTAATAGATGGCTGTGGAGAAATGGAATAAATATAATGGATAAATATGGAATAAATGGCTCATCTATAATGATATAAGGTACATTTTAATAACAATAATCAAATCAAATATTTAAGAAAAATATATATTCAATACAATTTTAAACTTATTAATTAAAATAAAAGGTATATTAAATATATTATATACATATAATAAGGTTTATTAAGCAGCAGATGTACTCCTGTTGTTTGCTTTTAGCTCTCGTCAGACTGAAAGATTTTTTATTATCTCCAGTGATTACATTACAGAAAATGAAAACATATGACTCTACTTATATCTATGAAGAGAGAACGTGTTTAAAGCAATGAAAAATATAAAAGCCAATATACTCAATGATATATGGAATACAGAATTATGTATTCAATTGAAATTTCAATTATCATAATGGAATAGTAACTAGGAAGATACTTCCAGTTTGAACCAAAATTATTTTGAGTCATTCTTGATAGTCATCTAACTCCTTTAAAAATAGTGACCTCAATATATTCGAGCAAGGATATTAAACTTTTAAGTTAACTACGGAATAATGTAAAAAAAACAATAAGTAAGGTAATGCAGTAAACAATAATGTAATTATTAAAACAAACAAACCATTACTTAAATAAAATACTGTTTGGTTGCTTATCGGTCGTTAGAGTGTATATTGTTAAAATTCTTGAGGTTTGGCCAGAAGAAAAAAAAAATGGCAAGAATGCATCTTATTTTTTTTCTGGCCGAACCAGCCGAATTTTAACAATATTACTTAAATAAGTACAGAATAAAACTTAAACAGTCCATTTCAAACACCTTGTCTCAGAATGAATTTTTAGACAAGCTACACTACAGTATTTTGCACCACAAGTAATACAATTATAATGACTTGGAAAACCACAAGGTGAACAGAAATTTCGAGGAGGTAAGTTGGACGGAGGTACAACAGCGTCTGTAAATTTGGGACCATCAGGTCTGCACAAAGTCTCATATTCTACCATTTGGCTAAAAGTCTTTCGATATTTAAATTTATAATAGTCAGCAGTCCTTGATCGTTTGCCTCTTTTTGATTCAGTAGAACTTAATGTATCCTTAAACTTAGGTGCATTTTTATTTGCTACTAGATCACCATGTGGATCATCATGAAAATTGTCATTATCAAGGGCTTCTATCGCCTGCCTTGCACGTCTCTGCCTTGTTGCATCATCTAGCACTCGCCTCTGATTAGGATCTTTCAAACGCCCCGATTCACGACTGGAACAGTGAGAAGTAACTTGTAAAACTAACAGTAATGTAATTATACAAAAAATGTAAAATACATTTTATTCTAGCACTGCGTTATTCTGGACAAACATAGCTGACAACCTCACCCGACTACCATCCTTTTTTTAAAGATGTAATTATTTTCTACACACAATGTAAAAAATTAGGTATGCCATAAAGAATTATGTTTAGCTATCATAATAAATAAACAATTATTGATGATACCTGGGCATTAAGGGATTATTTTCCGGATTCTCATTTTCTGAAGCTCTCAGATACTTCAGCTTTTCTTATATAAGGTACAAAGCCACGCTAAGCATTCATTAGTTCTGGTCCTCTTAAATCTTATAAACGAAATAATGAAGGGAAATACAGAAACTATAGTTATGGATGTTATTGCTGTTTAATAAGACATACTGTTTGAAAAGTGATCGTTGGGGTAGGTGACAGCTACGTTTGTCTATAATTGCTCAATCTTACCATTTTATAAACTTAGATATTAAAAAAATATGGAAAAAGTTTTCAAAATTTTCACTCAGTGTTGTTTTAAATCTTACCTTAATGTTGTCATTCTGTTCAAAAATGAAGCAAACACCTAACCTTCATAACTGTAACCTTCTTCAAATTATCAATGCAAAGTTTGAATCTCAATTTCCCTCTTATAAGACCTCCGCAGACAAATTCTTAAACAAAAAGTTTAATATATTATAGTTAACAAATGTAAACATAATGTGATTAAGAGGAAAATAAATGAATCACTACATAAAACTTGTAAAGAAAAATGTCAGAACTAAATATATTTAATGTTTCACTAATACTGTTTAATTTAAGGAGAGGGGCGAAAGCAGTTTAGTTGCAGTATTAGCCAGTTCTTCGATATTCTGATATTCTAGGACAATTTAAACCTTTTACATAAAAATAGGAAAATAGAGGAACGATTTTCCAAGGTAGACTTGTGGTTGGATCTGCAGAGCTGGAAATATCTCTGATGCTCAATACAAAGGCACGTTAGAGTGCTTAAATTTCACTAAAACTTAACAATATGAAAATATCAAATGTTTGGGCCCAATGTCGTAGGTTATTTAGCAGAAGCTGATATTGTTTCATAAATAAATAATTAAGTTCATTTCCAGTCTAAACGTTTACTCCTCTCCTACCCTAAAGAGCTCCTGAAGAACAGCACCAATGGTACCCGAAACGTAGAGCAACAAAGAATACTTTTGTTAAAAAAATTCCTCCTGTGGACATTTCCGTACGAACATCTCATTATAAATAATTAAGCTTTATAATTACATTTACATTTGGCACATAAAATTGTTCATTTGTTCTACTTCCTACTGTACTTCCTGTTCCTATTGTTGTATAGTTTTACTTCTGTTCAAATTCATAATTTTTTTTTTTTTAAGCTAAATAAAGAACACTTCTGGAGATTAAAACAATTTAAAACTTCTAGTAGATGAACTTATAATAATAAAATGGCTTTCTTTATTATTTATTAATTGCATATTCCAATGTTCCATAAAAAAAGCATATATATATTTAATTTCTCTTATTTCCTTTTTAATCTCAGGAGCGTCAACAACTGCTGTCAGTAATGCCCGGAGCCTTCTCATTGCACTGCTGATCTTCAGATATTTAGAGATTACTTTGATATTTAAAGATGAAAATATTATTCTGAAATGCCTCTCTTGCTAGGGAGTCAACTACGTCATTTCCTACCTGAATGTACCTTTACCCAATGTAAATGCACTTCATTTTACATTTTGTAAATTATACGGATTAGATTTCCTCAAATTAGTTATCTGTGTGACTTGTAGGTGCAACAACTACGTTAGTGTTGTCAGTATTTATGGATTCTGTCCATGATCGATAATATATCTTGTTATCTGTAACACTGGTTTAATTAGTCGTTACTTCATTGCAATATTATTGAAGATATACATGTAAGTCCTTGCAGTAACATATTACGAAGAACTTTGTTACTACAAGTTAGAAATTATTACTGAAATATTTTAATTATTGTAATTTATTTATAATATTTCTTGTAATTTTTAATATTATATGGTAGTTGCCCTACAATCTTATTCAAATTAACATCGACAAGTGGTAATAATCGATAACAACAAGCTACGATATTTCATACTTAGCATGACTGGATGAAACATGAGGTTGCACTGCTGAACTCAGCAAACGACAGGTTATATAGTCTTAGCGGTGGAAGTGTTGATCCTCTGTCTTTGTATATTTTAGATTAGGGCTATAGAATTGATTAAATTTCAAAGGAACCAATTATTTCCATTTGTTTAAAGGTTGATTAAGATGATAGGAAACTCTCAAAGAGGTAATGTACTGTTAGTTTTAAATGTCTTATTGTATTATATTTTTTGCTTAAGAAAAGAGTATTATTTTTTTCCTTAAAGAAAGTACATTCTTTCTGTGAAAGAGAGTTATTGAATTTAAGTTTAACGCACAGTTACTTCTGATAAGCAATTTTGGCGGGAAGACCCATGTTCTTCATTACTTTTATTTTTTCTTCTAATTATAGTGCATAATATGCTGTGGTAGAAAGATCAGCCATTTGCAAACTCTCTTTATCCAAATGGACAATTAGAGCAACCAAAGAAGATTTGATTATCTGTCCCTGCTTGCAGAAATAGAGGTAAATTTTTTTCTCTATTGTATATTTTGAGTAATAATCTAATTAATTGGTGTTAAAAAAGAAAGACAGAAATAACCATGTTTTTCGGAAATATAACTAGGGAAATAAAATATTTTTCTTCTCTAGACACTTCGCAGTAAATATTCGGGTCAATTCGAAAATGGCGTTCATCCTTGGTTGAAAGCTTATTTATTATTAAAATAAACATATTTTTTATACAAAAATTACTTTTTTCTCAAATAATCCGTTTTATATTAAATTAAATATTGGTAATTGTGTAGAAATAAGTACATTATCATTTGTTAATGGTTGTCAGACTGTGATCTAAGTGAATGTTATTATTCAAAAAGGGCATTCAACTAATATATGTTTAATGTCTTCCAAAACTTTTAATGTGCACAATTTACAGTTAATTGTGGGATTAAGATTATACCTATAGGCTTTATTGGATATTCTGACATTGTATTTACCAGATGTTCTTATCTGCGAAAAAAATCTAATATACCGGTATGGAGCTTTAGAGGTTAAATAAAAAAGGTAATTTATTTAGATGATCAAGAAGTTTATTATAGTAGGTAGTGGAATTAGAAATGGACATATATAGTGAATATATCTTCTTTTACTGAAAGATTACATAGTGCGCATTTTTGTCTATCAGCTGATCCGTCTCCACTGAATAATTTTGGGCACCCAAGTTCTCCCATCACTTTCATAATTTATTAATTACATAAAATACCTTTTATTTTTATTATTGATATAGTGGTTATCACCTAATTCTAATTCTTTATATATATATATTATACAACTTACCTTGAGCTCTTTTATTAAGCTGAATATCTTTAAAATTATTTTTAAGAAACCTAGGAGTTTATTTACCACACAGAAATCACTGGTATTTTGTAAATATTGGTAATATTTATATAAAATTTATTACATAAGTCAGACATCTCTTTAAACCAGCTAATATTCTTAGTTATAATGTGCTGAGTTAAGTAGTACTTTTGAAGATCGAGATAGTATGTGATGGCGATCGAGAAGAAGCCAAAACTTTGCGGATATAATTTATATGAAGCCGAATGCATAATCCGCTGTAAAACTGGGGAGAGAAAAAAGCATTTTTATGAAAGATTTACCTTTAGATAAAAATTTTAAAAAATTTAAACAGTAAATTAAACACTAAAACAATTTTAAGAAAATGTTCACATAAAATTCAGTACGGAGTACTTCCTACTCTTGTGTTGATCACTGCTTGCATTCAACGTGGCATTGATTTTATGAGGTTTTGAATGGGGGCTGTGGAATATTTTCATACTCCCACAACAGCATCATTCTTAATTCCTGCAAATTCTCTGGCAGCACTGGGCGACTTTTTACCCTCTTTGACAACTCGTCCAAAAGGTGTTCAATGGGATTTAAATGAGTACTACATGCTGACCAGTTCAAACATTGAATTGAAGCCCAAGTAGTCACCAACGATCCTTGCTGTGTGAGGCCTTGCATTGTCATGCATAAACATAAAACCGGCGCCAATAAGTGGCATAGAAGGAACAATCTCTTCTGATAATACATCTTCAATGTATCGCGCAGCTGTTAGGGAACCCTCGATGAAGATCAAGTTTGTGCGACCTTCCATAGAAATGCCTGCCCAAACCAAAACACCACCACCTCCATAGCTTCTCCGGAGTGAAATGTTGTGGGGATATATCGCTCACATGTTCTTCTCCTATCCCTCTCTCGGCCGTCAGAAGACCTCAAACAAAACGTTGACTCATCTGAAAACAAGATTTTAGCCCAATCTTGCTCAGACCAATGGATGTGATTTCTTGCCAAACTTAACCGAGCTCATCTGTGCCTTGTCTGAAGATCTGGACCAGTGGCAAACCTCGCATGTAATCTAGCTTCTGAAAGTCTTCTTCTTACAGTGCGTAAACTGACATTAACATTTCTAACTTCTTGAAGTCATTGCCTGATCTCAACAGCGTCACAATGTCGACTACGGAGTGTATTCAAAACAATAAAACGATCATATCTTTGAGATGTGACACGATGGTGACCTGATCTATGTGTTCTTGAACCTCTAGTATCTCGGTAGCGATGGAAGACCCTTCTAATTGTTGTTCTGGGAATGTTAAGCATCCTAGCCACATACGTTTGGCTTCTTCCATCTTCCAACAATGCTATGATTCTAGCAGAATCTATCACTTTAAATTATGACACAAACAGATTTAAAACTTACTTTAAAAAAATCAAAACCACCTGTTCGAAACCAACATTAGAAAGAAGTATACAGAAAATGCAAAAAATAAGAGATTGTGATGTTCAAAGATTATTAACAGAATCCAGTTGTAAATACACAAGTAGGGAGATTTAATCTGTGTTTATTCACCTATGATCCTTTAAAATGGACGAAATACTATTGTAAGATAATCGATGGAGGATTGTCTAAAAGATAATTAAAAATATTAAGGCCACTTTTTTTGCCTCTCAGTGTAGTTAAACTTACTTATTGAAATCAACAGCAAATAAAATGATACAACAGAAATAAGATATTCTCAACTTTTAAAATGGTATAACTAAGCTTGTACCACTTTCACATTAACGAAATAATAGAAGTGTGGTAATTTATGAACCTTAAATAACAGCCTGATGAAATTATATTTGAATTATAATTTACATTATTATTCTTTTTATAAAAAGCCAACGTTTCAACACTGCACGTGTTCTTATCAGGGGTTACAATCAACTAGATCTTAGTGATAATATATTTTTTTATATGTATGCTGATATCCAGTTACAGGAGAGTCTAATTACTTATTTGAAAACGTCAATTGTTAAAAGATTTTTTTTTATATTAATCATTATTATTCTGTAACTATTTACAGAATTTACTACTTGTTAAATTTTATATTTAGCTGATTCCTGATGTCTGGTTTTATCTAACTTATATTTATTCATGTTACTTATGAGTCCACGTGGTTATATATATACCTCATTCTTAATTTGTACCGTGTTAAATTTTTATTTTAAATTTGTGGAAATTATGTATTAGGTTCATAAATTATCACACTTCTATCAGTTGATAAGCAGCCAATAAAATTTTTGTGAAATTAATAACGAAATTGATTAACGAATTTTTCAGTTAGAGCTTTCTTGTAAATCCGCTAGAATTCGCAGTGGTATACTTAGACCACATTTTCTATTGATGAACATTGGTATCTAATATCGAAAATTGCAGTATTTCATTTTTTTTTTTAAATGTCACTTGTACCACTTTTCCACTGACCCCTCTACTGTTAAAAGCATCACAAGTCATCCAAGCTTTAGTGTTTGACATGTATCTGTTGGCACATTATTGACATTTTTAAAACAATGTGGTTTTTGATATTTACCGACGACCAGTGGTTTAAGTTTGTATGTCCCGGTAGTTTGTTCCTGGCAACACTGTTAAATGAAGTTTGCTGTTTTTCCCACCATGACATTGATCTCCTTTGAATGTTAAGATTCTGTCAGGTAAACATTTATAGAAAAATCCTTTTTCATCGACGTTAAAGATGTCTTCGGGTTCATATCCCTCAGTCTACTCTGCAAGTTTGTCTTTCCACTCATCACACATTTCGTCTTCGACACTTGCAATTTCACCACATATTTTCCGAAAAATAATCTCGTTTCTTTTTTTGAAATTTTGAAGCCAACCGTTTGTGCTAGCACGAAACTTTGCGTGTCCCAATTCTGCTGCGATCTGCTGAGCTTTTTGCTGAAGGATAGGGCCTCCGATTGGCACATTTTTGTCCCGACACTGTTTTAGCCATTTCAAAACTCATTTCTCTAAGTCCTTGAAGTAGCATGATTTTAATTTTCTTCTGTTTGCAGGCTACCCAGTTTCTTTTGGAAACTTATCTTTAAATTTTAAAATTGTGGCCAACGTACTGGCGAGAATTTCGAACTCTTTGACGATATCTGATTTTTTTTTCTTTTTAGGATTCTCGTTTACATACTTAATGATTTTTCGTTAACTTTGAAATATTCCGTTAAGTTATACAAAGTAATTTTCTTCCAATTAAGTTCTTTTCAATTAAGTCTTCAGCATCCTTTGCATTTTTAAACGCAGTTTTTTGACGCCATATTTTTTTTCCTCGCAGGCTTTCGCCGTTTAGGTAGTGCACTATTATGTCGGAGTCGGATTCATCTTCGTCAGCCAATAAATTCTTTACACGCACTCATTGCTACATTTGATCTTATATATTTATTACTTGTAACTATTTGCTTAGTTTATATGTAGATGAATTTTATCACATTCACAATAGAAATATACTCTATTTGTCAGTGTTTTTTCTTTTGGCAAGCCATAACACTCCAAAGTGTAGACTCAGAAACCACTTGAACATACTTCGGTCTTGTTCGGCACCGTTCATCGGTACATGATTCAAAGTGTTACCTATCATTTGGTAGTGCAGACCTTATAATTATCAGGATGTACACTGGACAAAAAAAGTCTGGAAACACTTCCTATCATTTACACTTAATGCTCAGGCTAACTGAAATAGGATATTTTCCATAATGAAACTAGTCTTATTTTACTCAACAAACAATAAACTTTTATTTGAACTAAATCCAACAATGAAGATTGGCAAAAATAATCAATATCAAACATAACAGACAAAAACATATACAGAAAAAGTCTGGAAACAGTGGTAACATAAAGTAAATTAACTACAGCGCTGTTAGAAGCTTGTGGGACCTCCTTTATTCCTAATCACTTCCAATAAGCGCTTTTTCATTGATTTGACCAGATTGTCTGTGACTTCTGTTGGAATCTTCTCCCATTCTTCAAGTAAAGCTGTTTTCAGTCCATCTTTGTTTGTTACTCCTCTTGCTTTTACTCGTCGGTTGATTTCATCCCACAAATGCTCGATGGGGTTAAGGTCTGGGGACTGAGGAGGTGTCTTGAGCTGCCGGGGTGCATTATACAACAGCCACTCCTTTGTTTTCATAGCAGTATGCTTCGGGTCGTTATCCTGCTGGAAGACGAAAGAACTACCAAGACCCAATTTATTGGCACTTGCTTGCAAATTATTTTTAAGAATGTCTATGTAGACATGTTGGTCCATAATTCCGTTTATAACGTGCAAGGCACCAACTCCCTTTGCACTCATACAGCCCCAGACCATAATACCACCCCCTCCATGTTTGAATGTGGGTCTCAAATTTTTTGTTCTCATCGCTTCATTAGCTTTTCGTCACACTTTTTGTCGACCATCTGACCCAAATAAGTTAAACCGGCTCTCATCTGAGAAAATAACAGATTCCCAGAACGATTGCGGCTTTTGCACATATTCTTTTGCAAATTCCAAACGGCGCTTATGATTTAATTTACTGATATGTGGTTTCTTCCTAGGAATACGGCCGAAAAAACCACTTTCCCGCAACTTGTTCCGCACAGTTTGTGAAGTAACTGTTACTCCATAGTCACGTGACAAGTTTGTAGCGATGGTTTGAGCGCTTGTGCATGGCTTGTCGTGGACAGTTTTTAGAATTTCTCGTTTGTGATGCTTATTTATTTTTGGTGGACGTCCACTACGAGGTCTGCTGAATGCACAGCCCAATTCGTTGTATCTTTTTATGATTTTGGAAACTGTACCTGGATTTTTATTGATAATCCTCCCAATTTCCCTGACAGATTTACCTTGATTTCGCAAGGAAACAATTAATTCACGGATCGACTTTGGCACTTCCATCATGTAAGCGAATCATAGACTAAAACAATTTCTATTCATAAGACTTAGTTTCTGACCTTTGTCCTTAGGGCCAATAGTGAGTATAATTAGTTGAAATGTTTTGTTAGCTTTGTTTACACAAGTGTTTCCAGACTTTTTTTGCACTAGGGGAAATATTTTATATTTCAATAATTTCTGTTAATGATTATATTCTAATAATTCAATGCTATATTATACTAGAATAAAAGTTTAATGTCTGCTGTGTTTTATGAGAATAGTTTCAATATAGAATTTATCGTATTTCTGACCATTTTAAAACATAGCAAGTTTTTAAACGTATAGGTGTTTCCAGACTTTTTTTGTCCAGTGTAAATATTATTTAAAAGTGAAATTTTTTTCTTAAGACGAAAACTATAATATACATGCGCTCACTATTTTATCCATGGTCTGAGAGATTTAACAAGAGTTACCAGTTTGTTTTTGTTAAAGTTAATTCTTTTTTTTAAAAGCTAACATTATTTTATCTTTTGTTCATCTTTTTTTTCTTTTTTTTTGTAAAGTTTGAAATATTTTGGTAATGTGTGGCTATACTGTTATGCAGTGAGACATATTATTTTCTGTGCATTTCATTTCTAACAAGTTGAAACTATTTTGTTATGTGTTTATTTATCTCTTTTCCAAAGTTATTGTAATCTATTTCAAAGTGTGAATAATTCCAACCCGTTATTAATAGGTTACTTGGTTAGTTAGTCCATATTTTAGTTTGTTTTATAGTTTTAGTTTGGGGTAAGGCAGTTTAGTCAAATTGGCTAAGACAAATTCTAGAAAAAGTTAACACACCCTAAAGCCAAATAAGAAAATGTACAAAAAATTAATTGCAAAATGTAATGTTATCATAAAAGGTGTGATAATCTGCTTTCATTGTGGACTTAAGCGATTGTAAATGTTCAAACTTTGTTTTCTTCACTGGAAGCTTTTCAATAATTCAAAACTCTGATACAAAAACAAATGTTCCATATGGAATACTTATTTAAAAAAAGCAAATGTAGCAATTTTTAATCAATGTCACTGGCCAGCCTTTGAAATCGTTATATTCAACCAGTGAACAGTATGCAATCCTTGCTAGCTTCCTATGAAGACAGCCACTAGGAATATAATCAATAAACAAATCCATCTACAAATAAATCAATTTATTATAGTAGATGATTACAACACATTAGCATATTTTAATACACAAAATTTTATACCTATAGCTAGTTATACACTCGTAAGTAAATAAAATAAAGTTCCATCTAAATCTATCAGCGTCCGAAAAAGCCTCGAAGTTATTGTACGGACGACCCCAAAATTTACTGGGCGTTCTATATGCTTTCATAGAACGCATCCATGATAAAAAAAATTCAGCACGAAAAACATTAGTACTCGCTACATATTGATTACAATACGGTTTGTAAGTGTGATACGGTTTATAAATGTGAGTTGACGGTTTAACAATTTTCCTTGGCATATTGGTTGTAGCACGGTTATCACCCCAAGTGGTATAATCCATTTTAACATCGTTCCATGTGACATTGTTCAAACGAATATACTCCATAGCTGCAGAATTTAATGTCTGCTCAATAATACAGACATCCTGAATACTTTTTCTAGCTCAGCATAAGTAGTGAAGAACTTTCATCACGATACTTCTGAACGTAATAATTTGCCAGTGAACATATTATGTTTATCACTGTATATCGTAATATCTTTAATAAGAAAGTTACAAATTTTAAAACTAATTGATTCCAATTTAACTTTTGAATATGCATCAATCAAAGGAAGCAACTGTTTGTTATTCTAATGATAAGACGGATCACTTTTATCTTGCTTTGGTCGCAGGAATTGGTTTGTAAGCAACTGAGAAGTCGAGAGAACTGATCCAATAACACTCTGAAATGTGTTTATTTTTTCTGTTGGGTAGATGGGACCATTCATCAAGGAAATAAAGGTTATACTGTTTGTTACCTTCTGGAGAATATCTCATCGCCTTTATGCTATTTACACAAGGATCGCCTGTATTTCTCCCAGGTCTAATAAAGCCAGTAAAATGATGCTGGTCAAACTTTTTGTAGAATGAATAGTCTAAATATTTGACCACGTATGGCCGTGGATTTTTTCGAGCAGCTTTGCAAACATCTGCATATTGCGCTGGCACACTGTTCAGCTTTTATTCTATAGTAGAGTGCATAGAATCGGCGCACATTTGTGTGCGTCCCTTCTCAAGAAACTTTTGCACATTGACAATATCTTCAGTAATAGCTAAATGTATAAGAGCATTGGACAGCATTATGTTTTTGTTTTGGTAACAACAGCCATCACATCAATTTATTTGCATTATTAGGCAAAGGCAACTGAGAGGAAATAAAAATTTGTAATTATTGTGAAAATTCATTATAGGACAATCCTCTTTTAGTTTCATTCTGCAAGAAACAAACTTGTCTTAAGCCACTTGTTTTAAGATTAAAAGCTGTAATAAAATCTGGAAACATTGGATCTTGAACATAGGAGTAACATTTGTAAATCCATTGTGTATACACATTCTTCATTCTATTTATCAGCATCTTTTATTTTCTCTGGCTTTTTCTTTCCTTTTTTGATGATCTTGGTACTCGAACTGTGACAAATTACCTGCTTTGAATGAAGCACGGGTGTCACATTCATCTTTCTTTGGCCTAGGTACAAAGTTAAGGATAGGATTCAAAAACTTATGAAAATATGATGGAGGACAGTGGTTCATTGTTTCTATTTTTGCACTAATCATCATTATAACAATTGTACAGCTGCATTTTTGACATCCATGTAGGCTCCAATTTCTCTAAGATAATTAACACACCCAGCGATGTTATAACTATCAACATAAGGGTGTGCAGTATCCAATTTAATTCCTCCATTTGTGAATTTAATACAGCCTGATGCAACATGATAACTTGAATATTTACGTGGTTTAACTATAGTAACGCAATCTAAAAATCTTTTTAAATCTAATAATTTTTCTAAATTCCTATCTGAAATTGAATGCGGATTTAATATTTTTATACATTGACCAAGTCCTCTGAAGGAGAAATTGTTAATATATATAAAACAAGCTAGTTTTATTCTGTTAACATATATGTTTTGATTAGCGCAAAGTAATAACCACTTAAAATAAAAAGGCCACGAATGAAAATCATTCAAATTTGTCAAAATTGTGCAGCATATGCGAACCCATTTATCTTGATTACATTCAGCTTGCATCTGAAATGAACAGGAATTAAATAATAATACACACTAACCCAACTAAAAAGGTTTATTGTAATTCAAACCAGCAAATTTAATAGTATAATAAACTTTTACTTCCATAGTACAATATTGACCAGATAATCTAAATTGATCATCCTTCATAGCTGGAGGAATCAAATTTGGCTGCAATCTACCATATAGTAAATTTGGAACCTTCTTGGCACCCATTTTAAATAACCACTGCAAAAACTGATCAGAATTATGCCACCAAAAATAATCTGTATTAATATATTTTTCACAACACGGATAATACCGTGTAACGAACTGAGTTCTAGGCTTTATATGTTTTTGATATTTCGAAACAATATCAACACCATCACCAATATCTCTGTAATTCATTACAGTATCATCTAAAGTACATGTTCCAACTCTGAAATATTGCATTGTTGCATTTAGTAGTGGATGTTCTTCAAGTAATATATCTTCTAAATTTTCAATTTCAGTAGTGGTTTGTCCAGTCTGTAATGCGTACCTGTCCACATAATATTTAGCAATGCTTGCCTTTACATCCTTACTCACTGTCTTATCAGCAACTACCATAATCGAATTTGGTTCTAAGTGCGTTAGTACTTGAGTCACCTTGTACAATTTAAATTTGTTGTAACGTTGTAATAAATTTATAATTTCTGGATTTAAACCCCAGTCATTCGGATCTGTTGTCTCTCTAGTCGGTGCACCATACGGGTAATTCATACATTGGTATTCTTCAAATTTTTCACCGTATCCATACAAACTTAATAAACTCCCAACTTTACTAAACTTATGTGTAAAAAAAAGAACCGGTTTGTAATTAAAAGTACCTATGTATCATCTAGGAATTCTCCTATAATATCGTCGTCTGTTGTAATGTCGTCTGTAGTACATAATTAATCTGATTCACTAGTATAGTCTCCAACGAAAACTGTAGGGATGTCGTCTGTAGTACGTTCGTCTGTAACCTGTAACGGAACATCAGCATAAATAATCTTTATTCTGTTACGAAATGCTGTATCATTGAGTGGCTCATAATTACTAATAAAAACGATTGGTAATTTGTTAACATACGGACGTTCATCCGAATACTTTCTTTGGATGTAACATACATCTCCAGCCAAAAGTTGCTTAACCCATTCTAAATTATATTTTCTAATGTCAAATTCCTCGAAAATTATAATTTTGTGCTCATCACATAAATCAAATAGAGGTTTCTCATCACTAACGTAATATACCCTATTCCCCAGATATGATGTGATCAATTTAGATGCATATGTTTTACCAACATTACTTGCTCCATATAAATATACATGTTTTTTTTTGTAATAGTAAGTAGTTGAAACAAACTCACGGTACCAATCAAAAAATAAAATAAACCAATATGTATCAAATAAAATTATGGGGCCAATATAACAATAACTAACGCTAAAAACGGATTTAAGCTGTGTATATAATTTGTGTAAATATTGATAACAGTTTCTATGTTTTTTTATAAACGGGTGGTTGTAATCAAAAAAACTCATATCTTTTAAGAAATAACAAGCTTGGTATTCAAAACTTAATTTAGAAACTGGTACATTAAATAGCGGATCCAAATCATCTTTTGTGATATAACTCAAAACCCTATTTACATTTCTTACTCCCTGAATATTTACATTGTCAGTATCAAAAATAGCACAAATATGTTCTCTTACCTCAGAGTAGCGAACCTTTGTATTAAATTTCAAATAGCTGTGTATATGTGTATTACAAGACTGACTGGATCCTCTCTCAACAGCAATACAATATAAACTAACATCATGAAATGATTCTAAAAAATCCTGTTTAATGTGTTTGTAATATGTATCATATAACGGAAGTGTGATAAACACTTCCGCTGTACGTTTGCGGTTGCCATGCTGACGTACTGAGCCCGTTGGCGGGCTTGTGTGTGTGTGCGGTGTGTGCTAGATATAATTTTTGTGGATTTACAATAATGGGATTTCATTTTAGGAAAAATTGCAAAAAAAATCTTGTGCATTCATTTTCTATTCCTCTCCGCAAAGATTTAGTATTGGTTGGTTTACCTTTAGCTTCCACATTTACTTGCACGCTATCCTTTAGCCAAGTTAAAACAGTCCACTCATCAGTGTTCAGAGTTTTAAAGAACATTGTGTACCACTACTTATTTTATTTATTTATTTATTTATTTACATGTTGTTGACAACCTCGGTTGAGCTTACAATAATCAGCTGTTCAACCATTCATATTTATTGTGCTATTTATCAAAATAATAATACTTACAACTCGCTAATACATTTTTAATAATTAATTCGATGTATACAAATATAATATAGAAACTTAATACCTTTTTTTTTTTTTTTTTAATCTTTCATATCAATAAACAAACACTTATTTACTTCATTTTCTCTTTTTTTTCTTCTTTGTTTTGTTTGTTATATAATTAATTTATAATAAAATAAATTTTATATAATTAAATTTTTCTCTTCTTCTTCTTATTTATGTTTCTTTTCTTTATTTATGTGTTTCTTTTCTTTATTAATGTATTAAACAACATCTTAAGACATAAAAATGTTAAAACAGTTGCAAACTAATGGTAAAACAAGTAAAAAAACTGATAAATAGCTATGTGGGTGAAAATAAAACAAATTTACATATTAATGTATTTA
Organism: Triatoma infestans; assembly: GCA_011037195.1. Classification (NCBI taxonomy): domain Eukaryota; kingdom Metazoa; phylum Arthropoda; class Insecta; order Hemiptera; family Reduviidae; genus Triatoma; species Triatoma infestans. The sequence goes on along the minus strand of JAAEAF010012325.1, from coordinate 7,159 downwards.
TTATTATTAAACAACATCTTAAGACATAAATAAGGTACAAAACAACAAGCAAACTATGTGGGTGAAAATCAAACAAAAATTGACATATTAATGTATTTATTATTCATCTTAACACATAAAAATAATATTTTAGTTTGTTTTAGTTTTAGTTTGGGGGTAAGGCAGTTTAGTCAAATTGGCTAAGACAAATTCTAGAAAAAGTTAACACACCCTAAAGCCAAATAAGAAAATGTACAAAAAATTAATTGCAAAATGGAATGTTATCATAAAAGGTGTGATAATCTGCTTTCATTGTGGACTTAAGCGATTGTAAATGTTCAAACTTTGTTTTCTTCACTGGAAGCTTTTCAATAATTCAAAACTCTGATACAAAAACAAATGTTCCATATGGAATACTTATTTAAAAAAAGCAAATGTAGCAATTTTTAATCCATGTCACTGGCCAGTCTTTGAAATCGTTATATTCAACCAGTGAACAGTATGCAATCCTTGCTAGCTTCCTATGAAGATAGCCATTAGGAATATAATCAATAAACAAATCCATCTACAAATAAATAAATTTATTATAGTAGATGATTACAACACATTAGCATATTTTAATACACAAAATTTTATACTTATAGCTAGTTATACACTCGTAAGTAAATAAAATAAAGTTCCATCTAAATCTATCAGCGTCCGAAAAAGCCTCGAAGTTATTGTACGGACGACCCCAAAATGTACTGGGCGTTCTATATGCTTTCATAGAACGCATCCATGATAAAAAAGATTCAGCACCAAAAACATTAGTACTCTCGCTACATATTGATTACAATGCGGTTTATAAGTGTGATACATATGAGTTGACGGTTTAACAATTTTCCTTGGCATATTGGTTGTAGCACGGTTATCACCCCAAGTGGTATAATCCATTTTAACATCGTTCCATGTGACATTGTTTAAACGAATATACTCCATAGCTGCAGAATTTAATGTCTGCTCAATAATACAGACATCCTGAATACTTTTTCTAGCTCAGGCATAAGTAGTGAAGAACTTTCATCACGATACTTCTGAACGTAATAATTTGCCAGTGAATATCTAGTTTCATCCGGTATATATTTATCACTGTATATCGTAATATCTTTAATAAGAAAGTTACAGATTTTAAAACTAATTGATTCCAATTTAACTTTTGAATATGCATCAATCAAAGGAAGCAACTGTTTTGTTATTGTAATGATAAGACGGATCACTTTTATCTTGCTTTGGTCGCAGGAATTGGTTTGTAAGCAACTGAGAAGTCGAGAGAACTGACCCAATAACACTGTTGAAATGTGTTTTTTTTTTTTCTGTTGGGTAGATGGGACCATTCATCAAGGAAATAAAGGTTATACTGTTTGTTACCTTCTGGAGAATATCTCATCGCCTTTATGCTATTTACACAAGGATCGCCTGTATTTCTCCCAGGTCTAATAAAGCCAGTAAAATGATGCTGGTCAAACTTTTTGTAGAATGAATAGTCTAAATATTTGACCACGTATGGCCGTGGATTTTTTCGAGCAGCTTTGCAAACATCTGCATATTGCGCTGGCACACTGTTCAGCTTTTATTCTATAGTAGAGTGCATAGAATCGGCGCACATTTGTGTGCGTCCCTTCTCAAGAAACTTTTGCACATTGACAATATCTTCAGTAATAGCTAAATGTATAAGAGCATTGGACAGCATTATGTTTTTGTTTTGGTAACAACAGCCATCACATCAATTTATTTGCATTATTAGGCAAAGGCAACTGAGAGGAAATAAAAATTTGTAATTATTGTGAAAATTCATTATAGGACAATCCTCTTTTAGTTTCATTCTGCAAGAAACAAACTTGTCTTAAGCCACTTGTTTTAAGATTAAAAGCTGTAATAAAATCTGGAAACATTGGATCTTGAACATAGGAGTAACATTTGTAAATCCATTGTGTATACACATTCTTCATTCTATTTATCAGCATCTTTTATTTTCTCTGGCTTTTTCTTTCCTTTTTTGATGATCTTGGTACTCGAACTGTGACAAATTACCTGCTTTGAATGAAGCACGGGTGTCACATTCATCTTTCTTTGGCCTAGGTACAAAGTTAAGGATAGGATTCAAAAACTTATGAAAATATGATGGAGGACAGTGGTTCATTGTTTCTATTTTTGCACTAATCATCATTATAACAATTGTACAGCTGCATTTTTGACATCCATGTAGGCTCCAATTTCTCTAAGATAATTAACACACCCAGCGATGTTATAACTATCAACATAAGGGTGTGCAGTATCCAATTTAATTCCTCCATTTGTGAATTTAATACAGCCTGATGCAACATGATAACTTGAATATTTACGTGGTTTAACTATAGTAACGCAATCTAAAAATCTTTTTAAATCTAATAATTTTTCTAAATTCCTATCTGAAATTGAATGCGGATTTAATATTTTTATACATTGACCAAGTCCTCTGAAGGAGAAATTGTTAATATATATAAAACAAGCTAGTTTTATTCTGTTAACATATATGTTTTGATTAGCGCAAAGTAATAACCACTTAAAATAAAAAGGCCACGAATGAAAATCATTCAAATTTGTCAAAATTGTGCAGCATATGCGAACCCATTTATCTTGATTAAATTCAGCTTGCATCTGAAATGAACAGGAATTAAATAATAATACACACTAACCCAACTAAAAAGGTTTATTGTAATTCAAACCAGCAAATTTAATAGTATAATAAACTTTTACTTCCATAGTACAATATTGACCAGATAATCTAAATTGATCATCCTTCATAGCTGGAGGAATCAAATTTGGCTGCAATCTACCATATAGTAAATTTGGAACCTTCTTGGCACCCATTTTAAATAACCACTGCAAAAACTGATCAGAATTATGCCACCAAAAATAATCTGTATTAATATATTTTTCACAACACGGATAATACCGTGTAACGAACTGAGTTCTAGGCTTTATATGTTTTTGATATTTCGAAACAATATCAACACCATCACCAATATCTCTGTAATTCATTACAGTATCATCTAAAGTACATGTTCCAACTCTGAAATATTGCATTGTTGCATTTAGTAGTGGATGTTCTTCAAGTAATATATCTTCTAAATTTTCAATTTCAGTAGTGGTTTGTCCAGTCTGTAATGCGTACCTGTCCACATAATATTTAGCAATGCTTGCCTTTACATCCTTACTCACTGTCTTATCAGCAACTACCATAATCGAATTTGGTTCTAAGTGCGTTAGTACTTGAGTCACCTTGTACAATTTAAATTTGTTGTAACGTTGTAATAAATTTATAATTTCTGGATTTAAACCCCAGTCATTCGGATCTGTTGTCTCTCTAGTCGGTGCACCATACGGGTAATTCATACATTGGTATTCTTCAAATTTTTCACCGTATCCATACAAACTTAATAAACTCCCAACTTTACTAAACTTATGTGTAAAAAAAAGAACCGGTTTGTAATTAAAAGTACCTATGTATCATCTAGGAATTCTCCTATAATATCGTCGTCTGTTGTAATGTCGTCTGTAGTACATAATTAATCTGATTCACTAGTATAGTCTCCAACGAAAACTGTAGGGATGTCGTCTGTAGTACGTTCGTCTGTAACCTGTAACGGAACATCAGCATAAATAATCTTTATTCTGTTACGAAATGCTGTATCATTGAGTGGCTCATAATTACTAATAAAAACGATTGGTAATTTGTTAACATACGGACGTTCATCCGAATACTTTCTTTGGATGTAACATACATCTCCAGCCAAAAGTTGCTTAACCCATTCTAAATTATATTTTCTAATGTCAAATTCCTCGAAAATTATAATTTTGTGCTCATCACATAAATCAAATAGAGGTTTCTCATCACTAACGTAATATACCCTATTCCCCAGATATGATGTGATCAATTTAGATGCATATGTTTTACCAACATTACTTGCTCCATATAAATATACATGTTTTTTTTTGTAATAGTAAGTAGTTGAAACAAACTCACGGTACCAATCAAAAAATAAAATAAACCAATATGTATCAAATAAAATTATGGGGCCAATATAACAATAACTAACGCTAAAAACGGATTTAAGCTGTGTATATAATTTGTGTAAATATTGATAACAGTTTCTATGTTTTTTTATAAACGGGTGGTTGTAATCAAAAAAACTCATATCTTTTAAGAAATAACAAGCTTGGTATTCAAAACTTAATTTAGAAACTGGTACATTAAATAGCGGATCCAAATCATCTTTTGTGATATAACTCAAAACCCTATTTACATTTCTTACTCCCTGAATATTTACATTGTCAGTATCAAAAATAGCACAAATATGTTCTCTTACCTCAGAGTAGCGAACCTTTGTATTAAATTTCAAATAGCTGTGTATATGTGTATTACAAGACTGACTGGATCCTCTCTCAACAGCAATACAATATAAACTAACATCATGAAATGATTCTAAAAAATCCTGTTTAATGTGTTTGTAATATGTATCATATAACGGAAGTGTGATAAACACTTCCGCTGTACGTTTGCGGTTGCCATGCTGACGTACTGAGCCCGTTGGCGGGCTTGTGTGTGTGTGCGGTGTGTGCTAGATATAATTTTTGTGGATTTACAATAATGGGATTTCATTTTAGGAAAAATTGCAAAAAAAATCTTGTGCATTCATTTTCTATTCCTCTCCGCAAAGATTTAGTATTGGTTGGTTTACCTTTAGCTTCCACATTTACTTGCACGCTATCCTTTAGCCAAGTTAAAACAGTTCAGAGTTTTAAAGAACATTGTGTACCACTACTTATTTTATTTATTCATTTATTTATTTACATGTTGTTGACATCCTCGGTTGAGCTTACAATAATCAGCTGTTCAACCATTCATATTTATTGTGCTATTTATCAAAATAATAATACTTACAACTCGCTAATACATTTTTAATAATTAATTCGATGTATACAAATATAATATAGAAACTTAATACCTTTTTTTTTTTTTTTTTAATCTTTCATATCAATAAACAAACACTTATTTACTTCATTTTCTCTTTTTTTTCTTCTTTGTTTTGTTTGTTATATAATTAATTTATAATAAAATAAATTTTATATAATTAAATTTTTCTCTTCTTCTTCTTATTTATGTTTCTTTTCTTTATTTATGTGTTTCTTTTCTTTATTAATGTATTAAACAACATCTTAAGACATAAAAATGTTAAAACAGTTGCAAACTAATGGTAAAACAAGTAAAAAAACTGATAAATAGCTATGTGGGTGAAAATAAAACAAATTTACATATTAATGTATTTATTATTATTAAACAACATCTTAAGACATAAATAAGGTACAAAACAACAAGCAAACTATGTGGGTGAAAATCAAACAAAAATTGACATATTAATGTATTTATTATTCATCTTAACACATAAAAATTTTAGTTTGTTTTAGTTTTAGTTTGGGGGTAAGGCAGTTTAGTCAAATTGGCTAAGACAAATTCTAGAAAAAGTTAACACACCCTAAAGCCAAATAAGAAAATGTACAAAAAATTAATTGCAAAATGGAATGTTATCATAAAAGGTGTGATAATCTGCTTTCATTGTGGACTTAAGCGATTGTAAATGTTCAAACTTTGTTTTCTTCACTGGAAGCTTTTCAATAATTCAAAACTCTGATACAAAAACAAATGTTCCATATGGAATACTTATTTAAAAAAAGCAAATGTAGCAATTTTTAATCCATGTCACTGGCCAGTCTTTGAAATCGTTATATTCAACCAGTGAACAGTATGCAATCCTTGCTAGCTTCCTATGAAGATAGCCATTAGGAATATAATCAATAAACAAATCCATCTACAAATAAATAAATTTATTATAGTAGATGATTACAACACATTAGCATATTTTAATACACAAAATTTTATACTTATAGCTAGTTATACACTCGTAAGTAAATAAAATAAAGTTCCATCTAAATCTATCAGCGTCCGAAAAAGCCTCGAAGTTATTGTACGGACGACCCCAAAATGTACTGGGCGTTCTATATGCTTTCATAGAACGCATCCATGATAAAAAAGATTCAGCACCAAAAACATTAGTACTCTCGCTACATATTGATTACAATGCGGTTTATAAGTGTGATACATATGAGTTGACGGTTTAACAATTTTCCTTGGCATATTGGTTGTAGCACGGTTATCACCCCAAGTGGTATAATCCATTTTAACATCGTTCCATGTGACATTGTTTAAACGAATATACTCCATAGCTGCAGAATTTAATGTCTGCTCAATAATACAGACATCCTGAATACTTTTTCTAGCTCAGGCATAAGTAGTGAAGAACTTTCATCACGATACTTCTGAACGTAATAATTTGCCAGTGAATATCTAGTTTCATCCGGTATATATTTATCACTGTATATCGTAATATCTTTAATAAGAAAGTTACAGATTTTAAAACTAATTGATTCCAATTTAACTTTTGAATATGCATCAATCAAAGGAAGCAACTGTTTTGTTATTGTAATGATAAGACGGATCACTTTTATCTTGCTTTGGTCGCAGGAATTGGTTTGTAAGCAACTGAGAAGTCGAGAGAACTGACCCAATAACACTGTTGAAATGTGTTTTTTTTTTTTCTGTTGGGTAGATGGGACCATTCATCAAGGAAATAAAGGTTATACTGTTTGTTACCTTCTGGAGAATATCTCATCGCCTTTATGCTATTTACACAAGGATCGCCTGTATTTCTCCCAGGTCTAATAAAGCCAGTAAAATGATGCTGGTCAAACTTTTTGTAGAATGAATAGTCTAAATATTTGACCACGTATGGCCGTGGATTTTTTCGAGCAGCTTTGCAAACATCTGCATATTGCGCTGGCACACTGTTCAGCTTTTATTCTATAGTAGAGTGCATAGAATCGGCGCACATTTGTGTGCGTCCCTTCTCAAGAAACTTTTGCACATTGACAATATCTTCAGTAATAGCTAAATGTATAAGAGCATTGGACAGCATTATGTTTTTGTTTTGGTAACAACAGCCATCACATCAATTTATTTGCATTATTAGGCAAAGGCAACTGAGAGGAAATAAAAATTTGTAATTATTGTGAAAATTCATTATAGGACAATCCTCTTTTAGTT